>JBBBDQ010001348.1:632500-665000 GCA_037127315.1 Ascarosepion bandense
AAGAAAAATAGAAAAATGAAATTTGTTGAAAGAACACTATAACATATTTTTGAGAATGAAAATGTTCATTGAGAAAGTGAATGTAGTTTTGTAATTAAAATTGTTCTCTACCATCCGCCCGTATATTGAATACTGCTGCCACATCTGGTCGGGTGCCCCTGCTATTCTCCTCGGGGTTCTTGACAAAATACAACCGAGAATCTGTAATGTGATCGATACCGACTTGGCTGACCACCTGCAGTAACTCTCTCGCCGGCGTGACGTGGCTTCCCTGTGCCTCTTCTATAAATATTTTCACGGCTTCTGCTCTGATGAACTTAGATCACTGGTGCCCCCTAGGTACGAAGTTGCACGAGATACTAGATTAGCAACTAGGTCCCACCCTTTTACAGTGAAACCAACAAAATGTAACCGCAATTTCTACTCCAACAGCTTCTTTTCTCGCACTTCCCGCCTGTGGAATTCCCTTCCGCATACTTGTTTCCCCGACAGCTACAATCTCCAGGAGTTTAAATGTAAGGTCAATAGACACCTCCTAACACACTAACTCGTATCCATTCTCTCAAACACTCTTTCTATGTACCTCCTTACTCGTCTATCACCCTCCTTCTGACATTTCCTATATCCAATCGCTCTCTCCCCTATGTAACCCCCTGCGCTATAGTGGCAGTGGAATGCCTTGCTTGGGGTGAAATGCAAGTATTTAAAAAGTCCACAGAAGTTTAAAGTTCATGGTTGTGTAGTAGCAGAATGTAAAGTCTTTGTTCCTTCCTCCTTTTTGGTAGGTTTGTTACAGAGTGAGAGAGAAGGTTCAACAAATCTAAACAAATAAATTATTTTTAACGCTTTCTGTTATCTTTGTTGTTGTTGTAGCTCTCTTCTGTGGTGTGGAGTGAAAAAGAAGAAAAGAAAGTTCGAAGAATATGACGGCGGGACGTGACCGTGTCAGAATTTTGCTTTTCACACTTTCTTATGAATTTTTCTAAGTTTTGGTTTACCCAAAATATATTTAGTCGTTTGGATTTGATTCTGCGGATGTGGGATTTTACTTTGGGTGTTTTCGTTAGTTGATGGATAATATAGGGTTTGTATCCTATAATATGTTAAATTGATTTGAAAATAAGATTTTGAATAAATGTGAGTCAATATTTTTTTGCAGTATGAATAATTATAATGTCTCTTCTGACATAGAAAAAAGCCGGATGTTCGCTGTGATGCACAGGATGTCGGCTCAGAAAGAGAAATCGGTGAGCCGAATTAGAATTCTAGTTGAATTCGTTGCATTCACTTCGGCGCAAATAACCTTGGGAAAGGCATTAATCCATCGCTTCTACCTTCAGCTATGGATTAAATAATAGAACAGATTAGGTTCTATAGCCTTGGTCGGCAACCAGTCTACCACAGAAAGTAATAGCAACCTATTCCAGGATGATATTTTGCGCCGTCAGTCATTTTTCTTTCGTGATATGATTGCCCAGGCGTGTATCACGTATGACACTTTACTTTTACGAGACCAGGTGGTGTGGAAAACGTTTCGTACCTGATACACTTTTCAAAATCTATATTTTCTGACGCTGTTTCGGCCGATAACATTTCAACACTACCTTCTACTTATGCTCTGGTAAATTACTAAAGTGTCTAGAACCGATAAAAATTGTTGACTTTAAGGTAAACAGAAAAATGTTTTTTGTGTAAGTGATAAAATACTGCTGAATATTTACTCTTTACGAGAACTATATTTTCTTTGCAATAGGGTCAGAATGTTTGCTTTCTGACTGTGAGGCCCGGGTTCGAATTTCACCATAGTCGATTTGCCAAGAGAGTGATTTCTTGATGGTATCGTTCTGGCGGAGGAGAGCCCAGCGTGCAGCATCTCTGGTAAGTGCATAGAAACTTTTATTTAGTCCATGGGAGTAGATTGTTCTGGTTTTCCATGCAATACAACTAAAAATAAATAAGAAGGCCGTAGCGTATAAACGGCCGTAACGTCATGAATATGAAAGTAAAGATATGATAACAGTCCGAACAATGTCAATAGTTATAACACATAAATATAGACAAATATTGTCTCGTAAAAGAAAAGAAAAGAAAAAAAAATCTATCTATCTATCTATCTATCTATCTATCTTTCTCTCTCTCTCTCTCTCTCTCTCTCTCTCTCTCTCTCTCTTTCTCTCTCAAACAGTTGACTTAAGTTAAATTGATAAATGATGGCGTCTTGTTTGATGAATTTAAAGATGAGTTAAAAATTATACTATTGCGAAACTTATATTTCTCGTCGAAGGAAATTAAGATTTACGAACTTAAATTCATAAGATTTAATGCTAATTAATATTTTGCTGACAATCCAGATTTTGTTTCTAGATTCGTTTGTGGAATCATATTTAGCGGACACTATTTTATTTTATTAATAAAATAAACCGCGATTCTCTCTTATTAAAGAAAAAAAACTTTCTTTCGAAAGTAGCACGTGTCATTTCTTTATTAAAAATTAGGCTATCTTTTATTCACACCTGATTATCTCTCACTCTTGACAGTAGAATATTTTCTATTTTATTACGTGTCGATTTTATCTCATTAATATGAATGCAGATAAATACGTTATTTTCGATATTTAATTACAGCTACTTTGGAGTAGAAATTACAAATTATTCCTCTCAGGCGGCGTTTTATACTGGTACATTTTGGTAACGAGAAAATACTCCAAACTTCATGTTTGTTTTGCATGTTCAGTAGCATATCGACACATCATGGGTCATTAAATGCCGAAAAATATTCCAAACTTGGTAACATTAGAGATGTATTTGATAAAACAGCCATGACTGGCGGTATATTTTTATTTGGTGCAAAATGTATTTCTTGGCAATATTTTTTGTTATCAAAAATGTACCGATGGAAATTATTTTTTCTTTACAGAAATGAAAAGCAGGTATTTTATTTTACTCAGAAAATGTGTCACCGTCATTTTTACTAGAAAGATTGGTATACTTTCTTAGAGATTTTGAAGCGTAGGATGGGTGTTCTTTGAACCACGGGAGTCACCAGTGTTGCGTGGGGTTGCGTGTTCCTTGAACGTTGAGAGTCACCAGTGTTGCGTGGGGTTGCGTGTTCCTTGAACGTTGAGAGTCATCAGTGTAGCGTAGGGAGCTGGTTAATGTTTATTTGATTCGGCCTTCTGCGAAACATAACCGAACTTCCTATAGACTACAGGATGTATGCAGTTTTATCATCAGAATGTTTTCATCAGAAGGTTGAGTGTCGGCAGATGGGAATGTGTAGAATTGTGGAATAATAAAGATTTTCAAGGTTAAAATAGAAATTTATTAAAAGGGGGAATAACATAAGTTGTAGAAGTTAATGTTCAATTAGAAACATTATTAAGAGTTTAAGGGCACAGTTCTTACAAAATGTTCTAGTAATAACTGTTGAAATAGATAAGGAGAAAAAGAAAGAGGACAATGCCCGGGTCGCTTGCTGTTTGAAGTTCCATTTTAGTAGTGTGTCTCACTTTCGCTGCTTCCATCCGACTGACTGCTTGACTAACGTTGATGGAGTCCTTTTATTTTAATCTAGATATTTTCGCACTTACACACGAAGTCCTTTTTTGGTCTTGCAAGCCACTCCCGTTCCTCAAAAATCATTTTAACACCTACTTGCGAAATCTGGTATCAAAATTTTCTTTAAGCAAATGGTCAATCCTTTTTCTATTTGGGAAAACCAGGATTTCACACGTATGTATGAATTTTTGTAAAAAAGGAAAAGAGTGTTGATTTAGTTAATATCTTATCCGCTACAATTGCAAGCTAGTTTGGGAGTTAGTTATTAGCTAACCTGGTTAGTGTGGACCTATATCGATAAAGAAATGGTTTTGCTTCACAAACCCACACGATCTGTGGCCTGGCTAGCGGATATATTTTATGGTCATAAACCAATTTTCCTCATTAGTAGCATCTAATGGTAATGATAATATTATCAGTTATCATAACAAGAATGACCCAAAATGCAAACTACAGGTGGGAGAAACTAAAATTAAACAAATAAGGACATTTAAGTACCTGGGAAGTGTTTTTGACAAAGGATGGAAAGTGCAAGTCTGAGAATCGAAGAGGCTTTTGCTTGGCAAAAGACGCATTTCAAAAGCTAAAATAGAGTACTGAGAGAAAAAAATATCTCACTGGAAACAAAGAAGAGTACTGGATTGCTATGTGATATCTGTCTTTCTGTATGGCAGCGAAAGATGGACGATTTTCTCAAGGGCGAAGGAGACGCTCGAGGAAGTAGAAATTTAGTTCTATAAAAGAATGCTGAAAATACAATGGTTCTAGCATTGGAGCAACGACGAGGTGTTGGAGAGAATGCAAACGAGAAGAAAACTCATACTTAACATCAGGAAGAGACATGTAACGAGAAAGGAGGGCCTGGAGAATCTAATACTCACTAGACGGATAGAAGAAAAAACAGACAGCGGAAAGCAACGTGAGATATATTTATAAGTTGTGAGCAAATGGATGGCGGAGCGGGGTTTAGGAGAGATACGAAAGAGGAAAGTTATGAACAGCGACAAGAGCATGTGGAAGTGAAGGTCTATGATCGCCAACGTCCTGAAGAAACATGACTCATGGGGAAGCAGAAAAGAAAGAACCGTTTGACTTGAACTATTTACTAAATAGTCAGTGATACTCTCGGTTGAAATTTATAAATCATTTTTTTTTTCAGTTATGAAGGCTACTCAACTCTATTCTCTCTTATCGCTCTCTCTATTACTGACGATGTTTTTTTCTTATCTTTTCTTCGAAATATCGTAAGATTTCAACACCTTGTTTATTTCAATATTCTTTCTTCGATTTATGTGTGCAATTCGTTTTAGTTGTTGCTACTCTTGATAGTTCTCGGGTGATATGTTTTCTGTTTTTAGTAAAGTCCTTTATTTATGATTCTCAATTTTCGACATTTTGTCCGTGCTTATGCCTACATACTTAATTCGATCAAATTCATAAAAGCGACTGAAGTTTCAATCGAATGAATATAGATGCTAGGTTACTGCCTTTGCTAAACTGTTGGTATTGCAGGCCATTCTATGTTCAATTTCTTTAAATTCTACCTGCGCCGAAAACTCAAAGTTCGGAGGACGAAATAGAAACATTCTATTCCATACTAGTGCCAAGGCTCATTGCAAAAACCAAGAAATTAGGATCATAAAGGGGCACTTGAATGCCAAGCTAGGTAAGGAGAGGGAAGGAGACATGACCGGCAACTTTGGGGATCGCAACGAACGAGGAGAAAAATGGGTCCAATGGTGCTCAGCCAATGGCCAGGTAATTACTAACACCTGGTTTCAAGAACACCCACGACGCCTATAAACATGGAGAAGCCCAGGAGGTGACACAAAGAACCAAATAGACTACATAACTATAAACAAGAAATTCAGGAACGCAGTGGTCCAATGCAAAAGATATCCAGGTGCTGACTGCGGAAGTGACCACGTTCCAAGTCATCTGCAAACTAAGGATGAAACTCCGGAGACTGAAGAAGCCCAGCACATCACCAAGGCTGCAATACGACACGCTTGTGAATGACCTCACTCTGCAGAAAGACTACAATAACAGAGTGAGAAAGAAATATGAAGAACAAATTGGAAAAGGGCAATCAAATGGGACTCACTAAAGGAAGCGATGATAACCTCAGTGAATAACATTGCTCCAAAGGAAATCAGACGCAGAAGAAAAAAACGAGTGGATGACTGAAGAGATTCTCGACATGCTGCAAAGGAGACAAAAAAATAACGCCAAGACATGGAGGAGTCTACAAGAAATTTCACAGGGAGATAAGGAACAAATGCAAACAGGCTAAAAAGTAATAGCTCAACAACAAATGACAGAAGTAGAGAGATTGAGCAAGACCAAAAAGGCATAAAGAGATAAGAGAACTGACAGGACAAAAACCTGCTCCTCAACAGGATGCATAAAATCCCAGGATGGAACAATCATATTGGAGAAAGGGGAAATACTCCAGTGATCGGAAGAGTATATAAAGGATCTCTTTTGCGACAGGAGAGAACAACCGAGAATACACAAGGTGGTGGATGGACCGGAAATACTAAAATCCGAAGTGGAAGCTGCAATGGCCAAACTGAACAGAAATAAAGCAGCTGGTCCAGACGGCGTCGTGATAGAGTTGCTGGTAGCCTTGGAAGAATATGGCGTAGAAAACAAATTACTGACATAATAAACGAAATTTCTAGCAGTGGAATTATACCAGACGACCGATCCAAGTCGATATTTATAGCACTGCCGAAGAAACCGGGTGCAAACGAGTGTGAACTACACAGAACTCTCAACTTAATGAGTCACATTACAAAACTGAAAGTACTCAGCTGATGTTAACTAATTTTAACAACTGCCCATACAGAGTGGATGCTTGACCTCATATTTCACTTTTCGAAATATGGAAAAAATGATCACTTTCTGTCATGTAGTATTTGAAGGCTTGTATCTAACCCTCACAAGTAAAAGAAACAAAGCAAAACTCCGACTTTCAATCGTTTGAAAGCGTAAGAAATACCATGGACTTTGTGTATTTAATTCGGAACGTTAACATGAATTTTAACGAGATAAGTGCGTTCCATAAGAACGTAACTGAGATTTAACATATGAAGCTATGTCGTTGTATAACACAATCCTTCCTGAACTTTAACTAAATCCGACTACGCTGTGTTTGTTTGAATTCGAACCGGCCAAAGTAGGATTGCCTGTTATCACCTGGTTAGGTTGGACTTGACATGCGAGTAGTCATATAGTTATGCCTAGATTTACGCGGTCCGCGGTAGTTGATAGCTGACAAACGAATATTATCAGTAGAACACTGCAACGCCACAAGTGTAGTTTTTGTATATATAATTATATATCGATTATATACACAATTATAAGCAACGCAAACAGTTGGCGTGTATTTCAATAATACATTCAATAACAATGTTCTCGGAGATGGTGGTGTGCTCAGTCGTCTCTAGCAGTACGCTCATTTCAGTTCGAGCTTCCTATTCAATTCACAGACCCTAAATCTATTCTCCTACCAGTTCCAAATGAAGGTGATATCAACCTTTCACTGATGAAGGGGAGAGAACTTGCAAAATTATTTTGCTTTCTGCTTCCATGTCCTTATCCAATATCTCAGGTAGCCTAAAAAAATTCTTACATCTAATTTTGACCTAGGTCCAACAATTTGTCCAAACAAAATGATAACACTATATCCAGGATTCTTTGACATAGATTCAGTCAATTTAATTAATTTTCCCGACCAAAATCATTGTGTTATCTAATTTGAGAGCAATCATTCTTATCTTTAAAATTAATAAAAAAAATATTACCATTCATCTGGAAATAGGGTTACAGTTGTCACAATGGTATTTAAAATTTAAGTACAACGACAATCACCATCTTCTGCTTTTTTGAAACCTGTTCTTTTATTGTCCTTTCTTTACAATAAAGTCTCCTCATTTTCTTACTTCCCAGTCATCTCTTGAATCTTAGTGACACTATTGCCTTTTCTTCATTTGCTAAGAGTTGAAGATTTTAGCTTTTTTAATTCAATGATATTAAAATTACTTTTATGTATTTATTTGCAAATAATTTTTCTGAAATATAATATTTGGGTGTTTCTTTCCGTAACAATCCATTTAAAGTGACTATCTTCCTGACGAAAATAAAAGACTAGAATCAAAATATGCCAAAGAGAAGTGACAAGTCTTAAGTAGTTAACCAATACCTTATTTATTTTATTCTTACGTGTCATAAGTAGGAAATATACATTTTGGAAAATTACGATGAACAAACATGCAATTTTCCCATGAAGTTAGCTCCTTCAACAAATAGAGATGGGAATTAATACACCAAAAATATAATTTTATAAAGATCGCATAATTTGATATGTGTATTTTTTATTTTTACTTAACTTGGTTTTTCATAAAGGACAAATACTTCTTAGAAGAAAGCTTCGGGTCGTAGATGGGTGACAATTTATCAAGTATTTTAACCATGAAGTTAATCCTAAACCTGAAGATATCCGAGTGGTATAAAGTCTTCGTTCGTATAATTGGTGACATTTTACTAAGATCCGAAGGCAAATTGGTTTGTCAAAGGACGCGTTCCAGAAGCTGAGTAAAGTACTAAGACACAGGAAAATTTCCCTAGAAACAAAGAAGAGAGTACTAGAATGTTATGTGATGTGAGTGGACAATATCATCGAAGATGAAGGAAAAACTTGAAGCAACTGAAATGTGGTTCTACAGAAGCATACTGGATATAAAGTGGAGGATCAATTCCATATTACAACCAATATATAAACTGACCCCTCACTTTGAGATCACAGCAGTTTCTATACATTTATTATTTATATTTAAGGATGCATTCCAGGAGCTAAGTAGAGTATTAAAAGACAGGAAAATTTCGCTTGAAACAAAGAAAAGAGTTCTGGATTGCTATATGATGTCAGTTCTTCAATACGGCAGTGAAGGCTGGAGACTATCATCGAAAATAAAGGAAAAACTTGACGCAGCGGAAATGTGGTTCTACAGAAGGATGCTGCGGATATCGTGGACAGAGCATGCGAACAACGATGAGGTGCTGGAAAGAATGGCAAGCAAAAAGAAAATTAATAGTGAGCACCATAACATTAATCTAAACCCTGACAATAACCAAGTGAAATAAAGTTTTCGTTCATAAATTGGTGCCATTGACCCAAGCATTCTAACCTTAATACAAATTTTAATCATAACTTATTTGAATAAATTTCCAATTTTTCAATACCTAAATATAATTATAACATTGATAATAACCGAGTTAAAATAAAGCTTTGATTCGTAAATTGGTGACATTTTATCATGTTGTTTACCCTATCCCTAACCCTAACGCTGCTGATAAACTAGTGTAAAAAAGAAAATTAATAGTAGGCATCAGGAAGAGACAACTGAAGTTCCTTGGACAAGCAGTGAGGAAGGATGGCTTGGAGAACCTGATACTGACAGGCTAGATAGAAGGAAAAAGAGAAAGAGGAATGCAGCGGATAACATTTTGAAGGGCCTGATCAGATGGATGACGGAACGGGATTGCTAGGTTTAACAGGAGAAAAAAACAGCTACCAGGGACAGGGAGACGTGAAGTACTATGATTGCCTACGCCCTGAAAGGACAGGGCACATAGAAGAAGAAGAAGAAGAAGAAGAAGAAGAATATATTTTACTGCAACCAGATTTATAAAAATTGTAAAAATGATGAATTCGTCATGCGGCGTATTATAAAACAGCATGTTTAACAAGTTGGCTTAAGCAAACGTGTAATCCTCACAAAACACTATTAAGTAATAAAAAAATCAAGTCAAAACTAAATACAACCAACATAACATATCAATTACCAAGTACAAGTCTTCGTCTGTTATCTAAAACCGATAAAATAGGTTAGACGTATAAAACTACGATATCTTGTAGCATAAAATTACTTTAGTGATATGAGAGCCATAATATTATGTTGTCCCAAAAGTTCGTAAACACTTGCAAAAAATTGAAAAAACAACAAAGATTATTGCTCAAATTAAAAACTATTATTTTCCAAGACTTTCTGCCATCGATCTGCAAGATTTCGGATCTGGTCAAAGTACCATTCAGCCGGCTTCGTATCAAAGAATTAGTGACACGCTTCCTCGACTTCATCAAACGAGTCGAATCGGCGGCCTTTCAGAAAGTGTTGCATTGAGCGGAAAAGGCCGTAATCTGATGGAGCACAGTCAGGACTGTAGGCTGGATGTGGCAGAACTTCAACGCCGTCCAGCTCTTCAAACTTGTCTTTGGTCTTCCTGGCGGTGTCTGGCTTGGCATTGTCGTGCTGCATCAAAGCACGCTTTCTGTTCATCAGAGCCGGGTACTCTTGCTTCAACTTTTCGTAGACCCGCTCAAGTTGCTGACAGTAAAGTTCGGCACTGATGGCACGACCATTTGGAACCAACTGAAAATGCACGATTCCTTCAAAGTTCCACCAAACGCACAACATGACTTTCTGGCCGAATCGATTTTGTTTTGGAACCGAAGGTGTCTCTTGCCCTTTCTGAACCCATCGCTTGTCTCGATTGTGCTGGAAAAGATAAACCCATTTCGCAAGTGTTTACGAAATTTTGGGACCACCTAATAAATATCTTGACTCCCCAAACGATACATGGCCCAGTGGATATAAGCATTGGTTAATTCCAGTGACTTGACCTAAAGAGTTGCGTGTTGAGTACCTGGCTACAGCAGTGGTGAACAAATAACTTCGTGTTTCGAGTTAAAGGGAGATAATTTCACAACATCCGGAAGTGGCATCGTACATGAAATGAGAATGATATACTCCAATGATCGAAATAAATATTTCGTTTTTCTTAAGTTTTTATTTTGCAAAGAAGTTTAATAATTTCTGCAAAATTGCCACGTTTAGTCATCTGTTCAATATGAAGGGGAATTTTTAACTTGAAGGCTCGCTGCTAAGCAGTTTTATTTCGCATGTACAAAATGGCTTTTTGTTTATAAGCATGTTCACGGAGATTTCTTTAAATCACAACAGAATGGAAATCGTTAGATATTCTTGCATGGAAATAGCGAAACAGTATCGAGAGAATTGCAATCTTTTCTCTGTGAAAAAGGCGTTTTTAGAGAACAATAATCAATCAGCTGCGTCTAACCTACCAGTCTTATTAGAACCTGCGACTCCTATCAATATAGGGGAAGCCACCAAGTGATCTGGTGCGTCTGAGACCACTCAACCACGAATAATACCAGAGTCCAAACGAATCCAAATCAAATCTACAACCATCCGTTCCTGCATGGAATACTACTGTCATATATGGTCATAGCCCTCGCTGTTGGAGATAGAAAGCAAGGAAAAGCCCCATCAGATTTGGTGGTATTGATCCATTTTTGGTTTGATCTGGCTCTCGTAAAGATAAATAATAGCATGGTTGGATCATGTTTTGACTGCATATCAACTTCAATGGGAAGTGCCATCGCATATGGAATGAGAATGATATCATCTAAACATCGAAATAAAGCGTTCAGTTCGAAATTCATAGCAACTAAAGAAAGCCGGAGCGTACAATGTCTGAAACGTCGTAAACATGGCAATAATGATGAGGACCACAGTCCGAATAATGTAAATAATGTAAATAATCTTAGAAGTATAGATAAATATTGATAAACATAATACAAATCTTCTAAGATGTTTCTTATCAGCAACATTGAAACATATATAAAAAATGTTACATGAAACTTGAAGCCTCAGTTGCCTTCTTATGGAACGTACATCTCTCGTTATGTTACGGAAAGTCACGAGGATTAAAGAAAGTTTTTTAACAACCGACATATTATTTGTTTTAGCATTATTCTTGCTTTCCTGACGGCTACGACCTCCAGAAATTTAAAAGCAAAGTTAATACTCACCTACTAACCACTGGCCTCTAGCTCTCTCTCCCCTCCCCTGTATAAGCTTCCCTTTCTCTCCGCCCATGTACCTGTCATTGCACCTGCTTTCTCAGTTTTCTATTGTTCCTTTCTAACTAGCTTGTACTCCTCACTCTTTTCTAATTAATCTTTCTACACTTATGTAACCCCCTGCACATCAGTGGCGTTTCTGCCTTGCTCGGGGTGAAATGATTAAAAAAAAAAAAAAAAAAAAAAAAACTTTTAATCGATACTCGTATTTGAGTAGATATTCTGTTTTTAAGCAAACAGTATACTTATACATTTATTTCTACTGGCCTGATTATTTTACGATAAACTTTGTACCAAAATGAGCGTCATTCGACAGGATTAGAACCTGCAACTCCTATCAATATAGAGGAAGCCACCAAGTGATCTGGTGCGTCTGAGACAACTCAACCACGAATAATACCAGAGTCCAAACGAATTCAAATCAAATATACAACCATCCGTTCGTGCATGGAATACTGCTGTCATATATGGTCATAGCCCTCGCTGTTAATCTCAGTATTCTTGACAGGCTCCAAAGGAGAATTAGTAATGTGATAGGTACCGACTTGGCGGCTCGACTCCAGCCACTTTCTCACCGACGGGACGTGGCATCGCTCTGTCTATTCTATAGATATTTTAATGGCTTCTGCTTCGACGAACTTAACTCACTGGTGCCCCTGCTACAGTTTACTCTTGCAACCTGGCTGGCAACTGGATCCCACCCATTCACAGTTAGATTAACCAAATGCAGCAGATTGTTCTACTCCAACAGTTACTTTTCTCGCACTTCCCCTCTGTGGAACTCTATTTCATATCTTGCTTTCCTGACGGCTACAACCTCCAGAAATTTAAATGCAATGTCAATACCCCTCTCTTAACCACTTGACTCTACTTCTTTTTACATCACTCTGTATATCTTTTCCTTTCTCTCTAGTTTTGCAACTGTCATCACACCGGTATTCCCATCCTTCTCTTGCTATTTTCTCCTGACACCCCCTGTAACTGATTCGTCTTTCTCTTTACTCTCTTCCTATTTAATCTTTTACTCTTATGTAGTCCCCTGCGCATCAGTGGTGTTACCGCTTTGCATGGGGCGACACGATTAAAAGAAGTTTCGGTTCTACGCAGATAAACATCTCAGGTCTGAAATGTATCGTAATGTCAACAAAAGTAAACATACAATTTTACTGAAAATCCGGAAGATTAACGAAATTATTTTAACAACCGACATATTGAAATTGTTTGCTTGAACATTATTTTTGATCGATACTCGTATTTGGATGTGCGTTGTGGTACAGTGGATATCGGCTCGGAACGAGAAACCGGGAAGCCGAGTTCGAATTCCAGTTGAATCCATTGTATTCACTTACGCGCAAATAGCATTGGGAAAGGTATTAATCCGTCTCTTCCTTCCAGTTATGGGTTAAATAGCAGGACAGATTGGGTTCTATAGCCTTGGTCGGCAACCAGTCTATCGCAGAAAGCAATGGCAACCTACTGCGGGATAATCTTCTGCCCAGTCAGTCATGTCTCTTTCGAGACGTGAACGCCCAAGCGTGTATCACGTATGGCACTTAACTGACTGACTGTGTCTATAAAATAAATATATTCAGACTTAACTAAGGATTAATATAATATTATAATGGCTACCAAGAAATCCGCTATTATCCACAATCAAGAACCATGGATAATAAAAATTTATTACTTTGCAAAACTTCACATGCCAAAAATCAATATTTTCAGAAAGGATATATTTTAGGCTAAAACTCCTGATATATTTTGTGTGTCTGTATGTCTATAGGATGTGCGTTGTGGTACAGTGGATATCGGCTCGGAACGAGAAACTGGGGAGCAGAGTTCGAATTCCAGTTGAATCCATTTTATTCACTTACGCTCAAATAGCCTTGGGAAAGGTATTAATCCGTCTCTTCCTTCCAGTTATGGGTTAAATAGCAGGACAGATTGGGTTCTATTGCCTTGGTCAGCAACCAGTCTACCTCAGAAAGCAATGGCAACCTACTGCGGGATAATCTTCTGCCCAGTCAGTCATGTCTGTTTCGAGACATGATCGCCAAAGCCTGTATCACGTATGACACTTAACTGACTGACTGACTCGTATCTGAGTAGATATTCTGTTTTTAATCAAACAGTTTATTTGTTTCTACGAGCCTGATTATTTACGATAAATTTTTTACCGAAATGTGTGTCATTCGGCATAATATGTCTATCTTGGTGTTGACGTTGTAAATTAAATACTCACAGTTTATGTTAATACTTACGCTGCCAAGATTTCGAATATATGAAATGGTAAAGGCAATTTTTTCGTTCACCTCCCCAAATCTAGAGGAACATGGTCTGGAAGATGATCGCTTATCTGACATAATTCTAAAAACATGATAAATGAAAAGCTGGCTTGTATTTGGTAACTGCCATGATATTTTTATGTTTTCATCTCTCAAAATTTATGATAAATATTTATGAATATAGCGATAGCAAAACGCCCTGAGATATGCATAATATAATCTGATAAGCTTGTTTCACCTGACCGTCATTTTTGGATTTACGAATCTTTGAATTATTTATCATATTTCAAACTGGATACATCCAATATAACTACTCAAAAACATATGCTTTGCTTCTATTTGAATATTAATTTTTTAGAATAAGATGTTGTAAAAGTAACGCTTCAGTACAACTTGGGTCGTTAATGACGCCATATGAGTGAAGAAGTCATCAATTTCGTGACGAACGTATCTCATACCAGATTTTTAAAAAAATCTATATCCCTAAGATATTTTTTGTCTTGCTACTGGGATTTAGTTCACCTGGTCATTATCGTGACTCAGCGAGAAAATTTTCGTTTAAGAGGAAAAAAAAAGGCTCAAATAAATATTTCGTTTTTTTTTTTTGTTTTTTTTTTTTTTTGCAAACGAGAAATTTAATAAATTCTGCAAAACTGCCCCGTTCAGGCATCTGTTCAATATGAGGGGATCTTTCAACTTGAAGGATCTCTGCTAATCAGTTTGATTTCGCGTGTTCAAAATAGCTGTTTGTTAACAAGCATCTTCACTGGCATTTATTTAAATCCAAACTGAATGTATTTCGTTAGATATTTTCCCACGGAAATAGCGAAATAGTATCGAGAGAATTGCAATCTTCTCTCTGGAGAAAAAGGGTGTGTATCGCGAACAATAATTAATGAGCCGCGTCTATTCTTTTGAGTCTTATTGATGTTGTAAAAGGAAAGCTAGGAAAACCTTCATCAGATTTGTTGGTATTCTCGCTCTCGTAAAGATAAATAATAGCATGGTTGGATCATTTGTTTGACAGCATATCAACTTAAATGGGTTAGCCGATTAGATTTTAGAATAAATATGTATGAATAAAATACGTATTGTTTGTAAAAAATATGTTTATAGATGAGGTTTCATTGATGTAGTTTTGTAGAGAAGATTTTCTTGTCGAGAAATCGAGTTCATTGATATACTAGCAGGATAGCCCGGCGTTGCTCGGGTGTAAGGAAAGCTTTAAAACTAATCGATTTTATGGTAAGAAGTGCAACCTGGAAACTTCTCAATATCGTTTCTTATGTCTTTGTCTATGAGTGTATCAAATTTGATTAAAATCGGACCACTTCTTCTATAACCCGAGTTTTTTTCGATTATCGGTTTTCGTTATTTATCGGGGGTACCACGACACAAAACCTAGCTAAGAACACCCGCAGACGCTTATAGTGCAACTATG
Organism: Ascarosepion bandense; assembly: GCA_037127315.1. Taxonomy (NCBI): domain Eukaryota; kingdom Metazoa; phylum Mollusca; class Cephalopoda; order Sepiida; family Sepiidae; genus Ascarosepion; species Ascarosepion bandense. The sequence continues at coordinate 647,732 of JBBBDQ010001348.1, forward strand.
TAAATTTTCAAGAAAATCGGTTCAGCCGTTTCGAAGTCTATAGGTAACGGACACACACACATACACACACACACACACACGCACACACACACACACACACACACATATACACATACACACAGAGACAAAATTCCATTTAGAAATAAGGTTAGATTCTTTTCAGATATAGAAGTTGGTTTTATTGCCATTCTTATATTGTTTATAATTTTTCTGTATAGGCTGCTGTTTCTGTTATGCTTTTGCGAAAGAAAGATCTGAGCACACGGCTAATATATGTTTAAGTGTATAATACCGTATCACATGCATTTAAGAGTGGCTTATTCTCTTGCGCACATTGCGTAAGCGGGCCAGTTTTAGATGTTTTTTTCTGAGAGCCGACTTCCATTATCTCAGTTTCGGCTGAATTATGTAGAGTTTTGTGGGATTCGAACTTTTTGAATACTTATAAATGACCCCTTAAAGTAAGTGTATGGGATTTACGTTCCTGTATCTAAAGTCACTCTCTTATCAAAGACTCATAAATCAAACTTTCCTTGAGGGTTCTTCGTCTTTTCCTTGGATGAAATTTTTTTTTCTCTCAGCGTCGAAGATTCTCATTTTAAGTAATGGTGAAGTAATCGGCTCGGAACGAGAAACCGGGAAGCCGAGTTCGAATTCCAGTTGAATCCATTGTATTCACTTACGCGCAAATAGCATTGGGAAAGGTATTAATCCGTCTCTTCCTTCCAGTTATGGGTTAAATAGCAGGACAGATTGGGTTCTATAGCCTTGGTCGGCAACCAGTCTATCGCAGAAAGCAATGGCAACCTACTGCGGGATAATCTTCTGCCCAGTCAGTCATGTCTCTTTCGAGACGTGAACGCCCAAGCGTGTATCACGTATGGCACTTAACTGACTGACTGTGTCTATAAAATAAATATATTCAGACTTAACTAAGGATTAATATAATATTATAATGGCTACCAAGAAATCCGCTATTATCCACAATCAAGAACCATGGATAATAAAAATTTATTACTTTGCAAAACTTCACATGCCAAAAATCAATATTTTCAGAAAGGATATATTTTAGGCTAAAACTCCTGATATATTTTGTGTGTCTGTATGTCTATAGGATGTGCGTTGTGGTACAGTGGATATCGGCTCGGAACGAGAAACTGGGGAGCAGAGTTCGAATTCCAGTTGAATCCATTTTATTCACTTACGCTCAAATAGCCTTGGGAAAGGTATTAATCCGTCTCTTCCTTCCAGTTATGGGTTAAATAGCAGGACAGATTGGGTTCTATTGCCTTGGTCAGCAACCAGTCTACCTCAGAAAGCAATGGCAACCTACTGCGGGATAATCTTCTGCCCAGTCAGTCATGTCTGTTTCGAGACATGATCGCCAAAGCCTGTATCACGTATGACACTTAACTGACTGACTGACTCGTATCTGAGTAGATATTCTGTTTTTAATCAAACAGTTTATTTGTTTCTACGAGCCTGATTATTTACGATAAATTTTTTACCGAAATGTGTGTCATTCGGCATAATATGTCTATCTTGGTGTTGACGTTGTAAATTAAATACTCACAGTTTATGTTAATACTTACGCTGCCAAGATTTCGAATATATGAAATGGTAAAGGCAATTTTTTCGTTCACCTCCCCAAATCTAGAGGAACATGGTCTGGAAGATGATCGCTTATCTGACATAATTCTAAAAACATGATAAATGAAAAGCTGGCTTGTATTTGGTAACTGCCATGATATTTTTATGTTTTCATCTCTCAAAATTTATGATAAATATTTATGAATATAGCGATAGCAAAACGCCCTGAGATATGCATAATATAATCTGATAAGCTTGTTTCACCTGACCGTCATTTTTGGATTTACGAATCTTTGAATTATTTATCATATTTCAAACTGGATACATCCAATATAACTACTCAAAAACATATGCTTTGCTTCTATTTGAATATTAATTTTTTAGAATAAGATGTTGTAAAAGTAACGCTTCAGTACAACTTGGGTCGTTAATGACGCCATATGAGTGAAGAAGTCATCAATTTCGTGACGAACGTATCTCATACCAGATTTTTAAAAAAATCTATATCCCTAAGATATTTTTTGTCTTGCTACTGGGATTTAGTTCACCTGGTCATTATCGTGACTCAGCGAGAAAATTTTCGTTTAAGAGGAAAAAAAAGGCTCAAATAAATATTTCGTTTTTTTTTTTTTTTTTTGCAAACGAGAAATTTAATAAATTCTGCAAAACTGCCCCGTTCAGGCATCTGTTCAATATGAGGGGATCTTTCAACTTGAAGGATCTCTGCTAATCAGTTTGATTTCGCGTGTTCAAAATAGCTGTTTGTTAACAAGCATCTTCACTGGCATTTATTTAAATCCAAACTGAATGTATTTCGTTAGATATTTTCCCACGGAAATAGCGAAATAGTATCGAGAGAATTGCAATCTTCTCTCTGGAGAAAAAGGGTGTGTATCGCGAACAATAATTAATGAGCCGCGTCTATTCTTTTGAGTCTTATTGATGTTGTAAAAGGAAAGCTAGGAAAACCTTCATCAGATTTGTTGGTATTCTCGCTCTCGTAAAGATAAATAATAGCATGGTTGGATCATTTGTTTGACAGCATATCAACTTAAATGGGTTAGCCGATTAGATTTTAGAATAAATATGTATGAATAAAATACGTATTGTTTGTAAAAAATATGTTTATAGATGAGGTTTCATTGATGTAGTTTTGTAGAGAAGATTTTCTTGTCGAGAAATCGAGTTCATTGATATACTAGCAGGATAGCCCGGCGTTGCTCGGGTGTAAGGAAAGCTTTAAAACTAATCGATTTTATGGTAAGAAGTGCAACCTGGAAACTTCTCAATATCGTTTCTTATGTCTTTGTCTATGAGTGTATCAAATTTGATTAAAATCGGACCACTTCTTCTATAACCCGAGTTTTTTTCGATTATCGGTTTTCGTTATTTATCGGGGGTACCACGACACAAAACCTAGCTAAGAACACCCGCAGACGCTTATAGTGCAACTATGTAAATTTTCAAGAAAATCGGTTCAGCCGTTTCGAAGTCTATAGGTAACGGACACACACACATACACACACACACACACACGCACACACACACACACACACACACATATACACATACACACAGAGACAAAATTCCATTTAGAAATAAGGTTAGATTCTTTTCAGATATAGAAGTTGGTTTTATTGCCATTCTTATATTGTTTATAATTTTTCTGTATAGGCTGCTGTTTCTGTTATGCTTTTGCGAAAGAAAGATCTGAGCACACGGCTAATATATGTTTAAGTGTATAATACCGTATCACATGCATTTAAGAGTGGCTTATTCTCTTGCGCACATTGCGTAAGCGGGCCAGTTTTAGATGTTTTTTTCTGAGAGCCGACTTCCATTATCTCAGTTTCGGCTGAATTATGTAGAGTTTTGTGGGATTCGAACTTTTTGAATACTTATAAATGACCCCTTAAAGTAAGTGTATGGGATTTACGTTCCTGTATCTAAAGTCACTCTCTTATCAAAGACTCATAAATCAAACTTTCCTTGAGGGTTCTTCGTCTTTTCCTTGGATGAAATTTTTTTTTTCTCTCAGCGTCGAAGATTCTCATTTTAAGTAATGGTGAAGTAATCGGCTCGGAACGAGAAACCGGGAAGCCGAGTTCGAATTCCAGTTGAATCCATTGTATTCACTTACGCGCAAATAGCATTGGGAAAGGTATTAATCCGTCTCTTCCTTCCAGTTATGGGTTAAATAGCAGGACAGATTGGGTTCTATAGCCTTGGTCGGCAACCAGTCTACCACAGAAAGCAATGGCAACCTACTGCGCGATAATCTTCTGCCCAGTCAGTCATGTCTGTTTCGAGACATGATCGTCCAAGCGTGTATCACGTATGGCACTTAACTGACTGACTGAAGTAAACATAGAATAATCTTGAAATTGAGATTTTGCGACATGGAAATATTTTTTACCTTTATTATCACAATGTTTTGTCGATTAAATTCTTCGATCTGTAGAAAGCTGTTTATACATGTTGAACAGAAACCATAATTTAATGTAGATTATTCAGGCATCGGTTCAGGTTTATCAGATTTGCCATAGCACAGTTGAATTTTACTAAGTTTTGGCAAAAAACTGATGATTATTTGCGTGTGTTTTACTTAAGGTTGTCTTTAAAATGCTGTTTTCTATATTCAAATGAAGCGAGAAAAAGTTCGCTGACGATAAACAAGTTAGAGCAGTCACTAGTTTGCGAGAAATTAAATATGCCAATCATGAATATTCATGCAAATCTCAATCCCAAATTTATGGAAGCTTCACGAAACTGTTTGACGAAAGAATAAAATATAAATAAATTATTATAGGCTGGAATTATTTCAAGAGTAATATTGATGTCAAACCTTATATATTTATATTAATGGGTAAGGATTATAATTATCTACCAGTTTAGTCCGGCGTTGCTCGGGTGTAATGAAAGGTTTAAAACTAATCCATGGTCCTGGAGTTCAGACTCTTTGGACGTTGGCACGAAAGACAAAAAAGCAATACTTGTGTTCAGTTAAATCGAAACCGTAGACTGAAAGAAAAATGAATGGATGTAAGTCAAATTTTGCTTTCCTGGTTTCGATATCAAATAAGACTTTTTCGTCGTAAACTGAATTTTGAAGGCTAAATAAGTCTTCTGAATAAATGGTATCATGGCTGAGACTAGGAACTACAATTATACCTATATAGAGCCAAACCCAAAGCAAAAACTAAAATAAAAGGGCTTAATAAAAATACAGACATACAGGCAGATAAACAGACACACACACAAACATCTTGCCTTTTATATATATATGCATTATCGATTTTATGCACTATTGTAAGAACTACGGCCTTGAAACTTCTGAATATCGTTTCTTATGTCTTTGTTTATAAGTGTATAACCCGATTTTTTCGATTATCGATTTTCGATATTTATCGGGTGTACCTCGACACAAAACCTAGCTAAGAACACTCGCAGACGCTTATAGTAAAACTGTGTAAATATTCAAGAAAATCGGTTCAGTCGTTTCGGAATCTATAGGTAACGGATACACTCACACACACACACGCACACACAAACAGACATTTATAAATAAGTTTAGATTTTCTATGAACCGTCGCGTTTCACATTTGAAGAATTTGAAAACAAAGGACTAAATATAAACTACAAAAAGACAGAATGTATGGCCATCAGCAAAAAAGAGAAACCCAAAATGCCAACTACAGGCAAGAGATACTAAAATCAAGCAGGTACAGAAATTTAAATACTTGTTGTGGATTCCGGGTGAGAAATCACACGAAATAATAAATAAGAAAAACAGATATAGAGCTAGAAAATGTAAGTTATATTGAACGAAATATACAAAGTGGAACGCGGGTTAGTCAATTTAGGAATATTAGGAATAATATGAGTAGAAATAAATATATACAGTCTTGAAGTGTAATAGTATGTCCGGGTAACTGATTCTATATCCAATCAACTCAACCAAACACTGCCGTTCTCACTACAGGCAGGATTATGTTGTATGCAAAAAAGGGGTGATCCTACAACAATACTTAAGGAGTGTTTCAACAGAAGACGGAAAGCGTAACTGTAAGATCTGAAAAAGAATTTACATGGCAAAAAATGTATTCGACTAATTAAGTAGAATATTGAGAAACAAGAAAATTTCGTTGAAAACAGATTGCTGGATTGTTATGGGAAGTCCTTTCTACAATATGGCAGGAAAGTCTCATCAGATGATGAAGAGACTGAATTTAAGCAACTGAAGTGTGGTTCTACAGAAGGATGTTCAGGATACCATGAAGCGAACATGTGATCAACGAGTGGATGAGAACGAAAAGAAAACTAATAACTAAAATCAGGAAAAAACGGCTGAAGATCCTGGGACATGTAGTGAGGAAAGAGGGCTAGAAGAATCTGATACTCACAGGTCAGAGGGAGGGAGAGACAGAAAAGCGACACGTAACATACTTGATACGCACGAGAAAATAGATGACAGAGCGGTTGATTAAGAAGGGTAACTTGAGAGCTACCAAGGAGAGGAGAAGTTGTTGTTAATGAATCAATGTAATGGATATAGTCTGAAAAATAGGTTGGTTAGCTGTCTTCGTCGTTCAAATTTAGGTTATATATATTTTTCATATATCTTTATGGACACAAAAGAATTAAGACGAAATTGGCAAAATTTGAATAATAGGCAAAATGCCACTACAAATTTCTTAGCAAAAATCCAAACCATAAAATAACAGTCAACATTTTACTAGCATTTCCGTAAATTATTCGGTGACAAATTCGTTTTTTCTTGAAAAAATATATTTGGATATGTCCTTTTTTTTTTTTAATCATATCACCCCAAGCAAGGCGAAAACGCCACTGATGCGCAGGGGGCTACGTGAGAGTGAAAAGAGTGGAAAAGAGAAAACTGGAAACCACATCCTACACAAGGGATGAGCCTCTTCACCTGTTCAATAGACGTGGGTGAAGTGTGAACCGGGCGATAGTTTATACTATCTACACCATTTAAAAAAAATAAAATAAAATAAAAAAATGAAAAGATTGGAAAAGAGAAAAACCGGAAACCACATCCTAACCAGAAAACAAGGAATGAGCCTCTTCACCTGTTCAATAGACGTGGGTGGAGTGTGAACCGGGCGATAGGTTAATCAGCAAAACTATTTGTATAAACAATTTTCATTAAATAAACATATATTGAACCGAACCTTTTATTACAATCATATTTCATATTGCAATTTTTGATATTAATGGTTTTCTCGAGTACTTTTTGGTGTTAATGGTTTTCTATAGTATTTTTTACCAGAGCTCATATTGCAATTTTTTATATTAATGATTTTCTCTGGCACTCTTTATAAGATTATATTTATTGTATTCATTTCTATGCGAAATGTTATAAACATGGCGGTAAAGATAAGAACAATTGTAGGGTAAATCTCAGAAATATAGATAAATACTAAAATAAATACTAAAATAAATACTAAAATATTAAAACTTTGAGATAAAAACAGTAATCGGTTGACGAACATCTTTTGCCATTCAATTTTTAAACTGAGACGTTGAAATTCAATATTACTGTATTTAAATTAAATAAAAGGGAATTAAAATTTAAAAACAAAATTCAATGTAAAAACTAACGCATTCAATTTAAAGAACAAATTTACGTTTCATTAATTTTAATTGAATTACGCAATTATTATGTTAGTATCACATAATTTGATAATACAGGCTTGCCTGTTCTTGTGAATTAAACTTACACAATTAACTGAGGCGTTTTTTATATTTATAACAAAAATACTGCATTGTTTTAAATTGAATATCGTATAATTTTAGTTAATTGCCTTAGTTTTTAAATTGAATAATTTGCTTTTTAATTTGAATGCCATAGTTTTTTTTTAATTAAATGGTAAATGGTTCAATATGGTTACAACCGTCTTATTTGTTTCAGTTTCTAAACTTTATTTTAATGGTGGAGTCTTATTTTGAATAGTGAAATGTTAATAAAAATTCATATTATCCAAAGCATTTGTAATGTTTCCATTTAATACCAATAGACCATTTGTATGATAATTAATGAGAGGGCTGATTTTAATGTGATCGATCCCGACTTCGCAGCTAGGGTACAGCAGCTTTCTCACCGACGCAATGTGGCTTCCCTGTATCTCTTCTACAAATACTTTCACGGTTTCTGCTCCGATGAACTTCGCTCACTGGTCCCCGCTATATACAAATTTCCTCGAGCCACAAGATTGGCAACTAGGTCGCACACTTTTACTGTGAAACCAAGAAAATGTAAACACAAATTCTACTCCAACAGCTTCTTTTCTCGCACTTTCCGCCTATGGAATTTTCTTCCGCCTACTTGCTTTCCTGACAGTTACAATCTCCAAGAATTTAAACGTAAAGTCAATAGTCATCTCCTGTCTCACTAACTTACATCCTCTCTCTCATGCTTTTCTACATCCACTCCACCCTCATCAGTACTCTCTTCCCTCTCCTACTCTCTTCCTGTCACCCCCTGCAACCTCTCACTACTGATGACATTTCTCCTATGTAACCCCCTGCACAATAGTGGCAGTAAAATGCCTTGCTTGGGGTGACATGATTATAAAAAGAAAATAATTCGGAAACGTTTGCGTCTCTTGAAACCATTTATATTAATCTTTACGTAATAAGATAATTTACATATTTAGAAACAGTGCGTAGAAACATAATGGTAAGGCGTGTTCATCCTGGTTTGGGAAATGCTTCACCGATTGTTCTCTTAACAACTCGTGAAAAACAGACAAACAAGAGAGACTGAATAGTTACGAATAAGATGACTGTATCAGCGACAGTATGGCGAGCAGTATGTAACTTCCAAAATTTCGGCAAAGGTACGTCTTCACAGGACATCGGATCTCTGTCGAAAGCAAAGCAGGTTTCACCAAAAGTATAGTGGTTATGCCGACGGATTTAATGAAATTATGTGATTCTGCATAAGTTGCAGGGAGGTTTGTATCTGGATACAACAAGCTGTTCTGCTGGTAACGTAAAAACAAGCATGTGACTAAATGTCTGTGACTACATAACCGCACGCAGCACCTCTTTTGCTCCTGTAGTGATAAGCGTTCGTCACATCTTGTAAATAAACAGGCAATTTCAAACAACTTGAAGTTTGATCATATGGCTGCCTTGTAAGCGACGTCAAACCGAACAAATAAGCAGTATATTTGATACGGCAAACGCTAGCATTTAAAGTGCGTCTGCTTTTAATATATTGATGTTTTTGTTAGGAATTTTTGGTCGTATTTTTATATACTTTTATAATGATATTGCATTTCATCTTTTGACGAATTGACGATTGCTTTTCCATGAATGATTCCTTTGTCAGAGATGTCTATTGCATTTGTTTCGATTGCTGTTAAGATATGTCAAGATATCTTGTTAAGATCTATGAGACACCTTTCTTTTAAATCAAGATTTACAGGTAAAATATTCACACCGCAAATATATCATAAATCTATCAGCATTTTGTTTATGTATGCAGACAGTGGTAATCGATTATGTTACCCATAAAACGTGCCAACTGCAAAAATGAGAAATGTTTTCGTTTCATGTTAAAATTATAGACTGCTAGTAAACCACAATAAGCCAAATACCCCGCAAGACTAAAACGAGGAAAATTATCTGTATTTCTGGAAGTTGGGAACTCGACACCGAATTGATAATCAGATATCATGTTCGGAATCATGTTATACCGGCTGATACATAATTCCATTTATAATTATCTTTTATCATTTCCCTAAAATAGGGGCTTCAATGTGTCTATGCTGACCAAATAAATATTTTCTAGGAAATAACGAGTTATAGTTAATACCGGCTTTTACAAGATGCATAGGTTGTATTAAAATTAAAAAAACTACAGGTCAAAACTCCGAGGATCCCAATTTTTGATGGGATTTCTGACATTGAAGTATTATCCTTGTTTAAATGTTGATATAATCATGCGAGAGGACGGAGCCTGGTCTTCAACCATCTTTTAAATATCTCACATTATGACTCCGAGTTGCCATGATTCGGTAAACCGTTTCAGTTGTAGGGCTAAACGCAAGTGAGGAGTTTTGTTAATACGGTACCAATGAGCGAAGCGTCTCCTTTACGTAAAGAAAAAAAAACACGGACAAAGACGAAATTGTTTCACAAATGAACTACAACGACTACGTGTATGGGACCAAAGCGAACCGACTAGTTTGTGGACAAGGGATTCAGAGTTTTGCCAGGTTAAAATTCCTAAGACACCCCACATGATGAATACACGAAGGGATCATTCTCGGAGATTCAGGTTCTGGCACAAGACCGTGAAAGATGAAAGAGAATGGCGGATGGCATATCACCTTTTCGTCTAAATGATTCCGTTCGACGATAAGGATGAAGAAGTTTTGTCTTGTTATATGAACATTTTGTTGATGATAATGAAAAAGAAGTTGAAAACATTTTTCTGAAGTTCATAAACTCAAGCTTGCTAAGTAGGTTTTGTGCTCTTTTTCGTCTTTCCTGTGAGGATCAAATTTCCCAAGCACTCATTCTTCATTACATGCTCTAAAGATGTCAACTGTCTTTTCTTTATTTTGAATGTCATTTTTGTTTCCATTTTATATATAACTTTTTTGTCGCTCATATGTTCTCACTATCCCTCTGTAGAACAACATTTCAACTCATTTCTTTATCTACGAGGGTCATTCAATAAATAAGGTGAATTTTTCCGTATAAGGACTTCTACGAGGGTCATTCAACAAATATGGTGAACTTTTCGGTAGAAGAACATCTACGAGGGTCATTCAATAAATAAGGTGAATTTTCGGTATAAGGACTTCTACGAGGGTCATTCAATAAATAAGGTGAATTTTTCCGTATAAGGACTTCTACGAGGGTCATTCAACAAATATGGTGAACTTTTCGGTAGAAGAACATCTACGAGGGTCATTCAATAAATAAGGTGAATTTTTCGGTATAAGGACTTCTACGAGGGTCATTCAATAAATAAGGTGAATTTTTCCGTATAAGGACTTCTACGAGGGTCATTCAACAAATATGGTGAACTTTTCGGTAGAAGAACATCTACGAGGGTCATTCAATAAATAAGGTGAATTTTCGGTATAAGGACTTCTACGAGGGTCATTCAATAAATAAGGTGAACTTTTCGGTATGAGGACATCTACGAGGGTCATTCAATAAATAAGGTGAATTTTTCGGTATAAGGATTTCTACGAGGGTCATTTAATAAATAAAGTCAATGTTTCTGTATAAGGACTTCTAATAGAGATAGAAGCTTATTTTGTTTTATTTTTCAGCCTAGTCTCCCCGCAGTGTCACACACTTTTCCCATCTGTGCACAAGTTTCCGTATTCCCTCAGCGGAAAAATCTTTGGACTGACGTCTCAGCCAATCACTCACAGCACTTTTGACTTCATCGTCACTTTCAAACTTCGTTCCTCTCGTGAACGCTTTCAAGGGACCAAGTGGTGAAAATCTGAAGAGGCAAGATCTGGGCTGTAAGGGGGACAAGGGAGCAGTTCCCAGACCAGTTCGTTGAAACGCAAGGCCTCGCGTTGTCTTGGTGCAAGACGACTCCATGTGACTGATGACCCATATGTTTGTTCAACCGATAGGCTCAAATTCCTTGAAATGTCGTCCACTGTCACCCTTCTGTCAGACTGAATGAGGTCATTAATTGATTCGATCACCTCAGGATACCAAACTTCTGTAGGCCTCATATGATTGTCTTCATCCTCAACACTGCTCAGTCCTTCTTTAAACAATTTAGCCAACTTGTAGACATCTTTTGGCTGAAAATGTAGCACCATACACAGTTGACATTCTCCTATGAATTTCAACTGGTTTGCACGCTTCAGCCACAAAAAACTTCATAACTGACCACTGTACAATGCTGAAGCATGCTACTTGGTCGGCCATCTTTGTTAATCTCCAAAACTCTCAAAACACATACACACACACATATATGTCAGATTAAATAAATTGCAAACATTATGTTTGCTTACTTTTAATAAAATCCGTTCATACTCAGGGATAATCGCTCGCGTATTATAATCAAAAGATGTCAGAAATGAGCTGTAACGCTGAGAGATGGTATTGCTAAAGATTACTGTACATTTTTTAATGTCATGGTCATGCACGCGTTAAAGCCTGTAAAACTGTTCTTTTTACAAACATTTTAGAACATTACTACACTATTCATAGCTGATTCTATTGGTTGCCGGCTTTAATGAATCTGTAGCTTGCTTTTGTAGTTTTCTTGGTGTAGGGTAGATGTATTATCGATCATTATTTTCATACTGATAATGTAATTAGGAATGTTGTTGTAGATGTCTAGAAACGGATGAATGGCAAGCCAAATGTAATGTAAGACATCTAGTTAATGTAGTAGTTGTAAATCCAATATATATATATATTTGTTTTTTGATCGGAGATACATTCTCCCAAAGGACATTTGAATTGATATATAATGTTAGTTTTACCTAACACATCAGTTGGTGGGGAGCAGTTATTACGGATATTTAAATTAGTAGTATTTTACATTTTATAATATAATGTTTTTTCATGCTTTAATACGTGCATGACCATGACTTTACAACATATGAAAAAATTTCATTTTGGATAATTTTTATGATCTAATGAATGCTAGCAATTTGTCAACCATCATATTTGAAGCAGAAAAAGTGTACAGTAATTCTTAGCAAAACAGTTTTCCGGTTACATTTGTTACCATAAAACACACCCTTAATGATGATCTCAGAAAGAGATTGAAAGTACTTGAGTACCCGAAGACAAGAATGAAAATAATTCTGTCAACGTTACAGCTCATTTCTGATATCTTTAGATTGTAATACGCAAAGGATTATCCGTGAGTATGAACGAATTTTAATAAGAATAAGCAAGCGTAATGTTTGCAATTTATTTAATCTGACGTTTAAAAGAAGATTTTCTGCCTAAATACACACACACACACACACACATATATATATATATAGAGAGAGAGAGAGAGAGAAAGAGAGAGAGAAAGAGAGTACGATAGAGAAATTGTTTTCATTTCATATTTTTCATTTTGAACAAAGAGGTTGTTCGTTTTTTAATTGTTTGACTGTATAGTATAGTAGCAGTAACATTTTTCAAGCAACCGTAAAACTTTTTTCAAACTGGGAGGAGTTATTTGCTTTATTTGACGAGACGTTTTCATAGCAGGTGATTTATTCCTTTTTTTTTTAATCATTTCACCCCGAGCAAGGCGGAAACGCCACTGATGTGCAGGGTGTTACATAAATGTAAAAAGATTAATTAGAAAAGAGTGAGGAGTACAAACTAGTTAGAAAGGAACAATAGAAAGCTGAGAAAGCAGGTGCGATGACAGATACATAGGTGGAGAGAGGGAAGGTTATACAGGGGAGGGGAGAGAGCTAGAGGCCAGTGGTTAGTAGATGAGTATTGACTTTGCATTTAAATTCATGGAGGTTGTAACCGTCAGGAAAGCAAGAATATGGGAGCGAGTTCCACAGGCGGGAAGTGCGAGAGAAGAAGCTGCAGGAGTAGAATTGTCGTCTGCACTTGGCTAACCTGACTGTGAATGGGTGGGACCCAGTTGCCAGTCTGGTTGCACGAGTAAACACCTGTTGAGGAGGTACCAGTGACTTAAGTTCATCAGAGTAGAAGCCATGAAAGTATTTATAGAACAGACAAAGGGAGGTCACATTTCGACGGTGGGGAAATGGCTGCAGTCGAGCCGCCAGATCAGTACCTATCACATTACAGACTCTCCTTTGGAGCCTGTCAAGAAAACTGAGGAGAACGGCAGAGGCGACTGAACATAAATGGCAGCAGTACTCCGTGCACAGACGGATGGTTGATTTGTATATATGCAGGATGGATTCAGGCGGAAAAAACATCCTGGATCGACATAGTGACCCAACCTTCTTAGCAGTAGATTTTGCTATGGATTCAATATAGTGGTTCCATTTGAGGTCTGAGGACAGGGTAAGGCCGAGGAGGCGTAGTGTATTGCTCTCAGGGAGAATCGCTTGTTTTATGTTTATGGGAGGCAGGAGAGGTTGCCTGTAATGGTTGACAGACAACAGCTTGGTTGTGGACGAATTGAAGTTGACAAGCCACTTCTTGCCCCAGTTCACCACAGAGTGTAGATCCCGTTCAAGCTCAGCAGCGAGATTATGTCTGTCCGCCACGACAGGTTTCTTATGGATGTGTTTCATTGTGCTTGTTAGATGGTTAGATTTTGTGTTGGCGTATTTTAATGATATACCATTAGGGCACAGGCTATCAAAAAATTCATCAAACAAAGCTATTTTAGGTGAAAAGAAAAAAGATTATGAAGATTCATTAAAAGGCCTGGCCATAATATTACTTTAGAATACTACCCCAGCCAAGCAAACAAACCAAAACAATAATAGAAATCGAAACATTTGATTCAACACTCGTTTTAACTTAGCAGTAGAAACCAAGAAAAGGCTACTATTCTTCAAATTAAACGTTAAACACTTTTAAAAAACTCAAAATTATGAAAACCTTAAATAGGTATTCAGTCAAATTAAATTATGGTTCAACTAGTAATTTAAAATTAAACATAAACAAACGCCAGAAACCTAAAAAAAACAACATACATTAAAGATATTTAAACAAAACAACTATTTTAAAGAATTTTAAATTATTAGTAAATTAAATTTAAACCTATGATAACATACAACCTATATAACATACAACCTATATAACTGGAATGAAATAGAGATTTAAGAACGGAAAATTATGATATAATATAATTTAATTATACGGTTAATTAGAAGAAACGCAACAACTATTTAAAAAAGTTTAATTTTTGATTATATATTCAGAAGTTTCTATCTAAATTTAAATTTATGACGGCATTTGCCTATAAATCCTTTTCTTAAATTTAAAATAAAATTTGTTTAGGATATTTTAATTTTTTAATTTTTTCAATTAAACATAAATTGCATCTATTGAAAAAGTTATGAGGGCGCGAGCCAAACCTGTTAATCTCAAACTCACTATTGGATTGTCCATCTTCTTTCATTTCCCAAAATCTTCAGAAATGGTAAAGTTGTAATTTAAAATTAAAATGGAAAAGGAGCATTTACGGTACCAATTTTTTCGTAAAGCCACTTTCTTGGAGGCCTTTATTATATAACTTTTTATTTTTATTAAAGATTTTGAAGTTGGAAGAAAATTGGTCAATTCTGATATTAACAGTGTTAGGTATTTGATTTATAATAGAATTAGAGTGCTTGAAATTAGCGTTAATATAACTGGGTGTGTAAGTTTATTTACGGTAAGGTTTGTAGGAATTGTCATATAGAATACGGATGATGTCCAAATAACTTACAATTTTTAGATTAGTAGAAACTTCAATTTTAAAACCTAGAAATATAACAGCCCTCATAATTTTCTCATGGATCATAATAGTTAAAGTCACATTGTTATTAGGGATGAACATACGACCGTCATAACGGGTTTAAAATTCGACTTAAGGTATCAAAGGTATAAATACCTAATAGGTCGGATTTGTCGTTGGCACGTTTGGTTCAGCTGAAATTTTCAAAGGTTAGAATCGACATTTTATCAGCTAGAATGATCTTAATTTCCTTATTAGTGATCTCTACATTGTTGTTAGCGAAGTTAATACAGCAATCTATAAGAATTTTAGAGATAAATTAAAAATTAATGATGTGAAATTTGGGAGAGAAGTTTTAGTTTTTTTTCTTTAATATTGGTAAACCAATTAATGATGTCGGAAGAATCCTTCCAGAGAGTGGGACGGAATATTAATCGAAGTTCTTTTATTCTTTTGATTATTTCCTAGAGATTAAAAATAAATCGGTTTTATTGGGATTAATTAACCTAGCTTGTAATGTATTTTTAAAGTTGGGTTTGTGGTCTTTAAAATGCAAGGTACGTGTATTTATAGTTTTCAATATTTAGTTCGCATACAAAATTGGCTCTATCACTGTTGATTTCTGAAATTATGTTGTTAAATCTATCTAATATCAAATTGTTGGTAATTTTATTTTAATAAGTTTCAGATTATGTTTCGGTTTACATATATATTTGTTTTTAGATTTTTATGCTTAGAATTTCTTATGCTGCTAATGTCTTCATTTTTTAGTAATTTTTAAAAAGTTAAAAATTGTTAGATGACTTGAATAATTTTATTTTGGGATTTAAGTTGAATAAACTTTTCCGGAAGAAATCCAGGAATTTACAAAGAGGTAGCGTTCTTTGTATTTTGTGATTGTATGCGTCAGTTTATTCCATAAAATCAAACAACTCTAGCTAGATCCTAAAATCATTTTAATTAACAAATGCACTTTTTCTTGTTTAGAATGTGTTCTCTTTTTGGTCGAAAGATTCATTCGATTTCTGATCGAATGAAATAAATTGGCGCCAATCCTTTCAGGTCGTTGAGGTCACGTTTATTATAGCGTTACTGAAATCTGGCCAGAATAATTCTTCAAGAAAGTAATACAGAGAATATATTTGCCCGCAAATAAAATTCTCTATCAACGAACTCACGTCCATGAAAATGGAATTCGTCATTATTGGTAGCTATAATTAAATGTTCGTCTTCAAAATGGAATTATCGTGAATTTAGAAGTTCTGCCCAAAACTAAATGCAAGAACACTGGCAAAAATGTCGCTTTCCTTTCTTTCCTTGAAGTGAAATAAGTAATATTTATAAATTATTAAAAATGACTTGATTTTACTTTTTCAATTCAACTTGCAACTTGTTAAAATACAGTTTCCATTTCCCTTTAAGCATGGCATGAAAAAGTTTTCAATATACGAAAGGCATACAATATACGAAAGGCATACAATATACGAAAGGCATACAATAAACGATGAAAATGCAATTTGAAGATTAACTGATACTGCTAAAATGAAACAAATAATTATGGCATCTTTTAATTCATCAGCTAAATTTGTAATAAGGAATGAAATGCAAAAATTACTCTAAATTAGATATAAAAATATATGTAGGTTAGATGATGTGTGTGTATGTGTGTGTGTGTGTGTGGTTTTTGTCGGCCATCTTAATTTTTTTTATTTTTAACACCAAAGATCTATTTTGCTATATTTTTAAGAAATAAAATTATACAAAAAATAAGATGCCAAAAATATAAAAAAATATCTAAAATAATAATGTACCGATGAAACAATACCATTCTATATAAAAAGCCAATGCAAACGAGGAAAAAACATAAAATCAAAACTGCCGAAAGTGAAAACTGAAAAGTGAAATATATTAAACAAAAGAAAGACTTATACTTAGAATAAAAAACTGATCAGGTACATTCCAAATAAATAATATAGTGAACCGCTGTTCAAATAAAAACAACAAAATCTGTCCAGGCAAGTGGATGAATGAACACGCCAAAGAAAACTACTCCAATATAGGAGAACACCGGAAGTTTTCCCATCCTTACAATGTTCCACATTAAGTATTTGCAGACAGTCGGTATGCTAGGTGTCACTTCTATTGTTCTTCAGTCTCAGATAAGAAGCAAGATTGTAAAATGTGTTTTTTGAAAGGGCCCTTAATACATTCAATATATATTTTCTTTAAACTATTATTGTCTTTACTGACCTTGGCAGTGTAAGCGATGTCTTCTGT
>JBBBDQ010001348.1:670000-692500 GCA_037127315.1 Ascarosepion bandense
TGTAGATGACGCTACCATTTTCACTTTGTAGAAAAAATGATGAGGAGTGATCAAAATGTGATGTGTGACGTTCGCCGGCAGGACAGGCTTATTTATTTATTCTTCAGTTGCCCGAAAGAAATAGATATCGTGGCTCTCTTTCTCAGCCGTTATACAGGGTAGTTGTGAAACTGACACCAACTAAGCCGTTCATACTTCCTCTTTGTCAGTCTGTCAATCTGCACGTTAAACACACGCAGTCCGCCGAAAAAAATGCTCCCAGCGCTGCTGGTACTCCGCTTTTTATGCAATTCCAAGACGGCCCAAATTTGCATGTGCGCGAATATTGTCTCGTTTTGAATGAAAATAGGCGTGCATAAATTGTCTTTACAATAGCGACCACATTTCTTTTTGTTTTGGATGAAAATAGGCGTGCATAAATTGTCTTTACAATAGCGACCACATTTCTTTTTGTTTTGGATGAAAATAGGCGTGCATAAATTGTCTTTACAATAGCGACCACATTTCTTTTTGTTTTGGATGAAAATAGGCGTGCATAAATTGTCTTTACAATAGCGACCACATTTCTTTTTGTTTTGGATGAAAATAGGCGTGCATAAATTGTCTTTACAATAGCGACCACATTTCTTTTTGTTTTGGATGAAAATAGGCGTGCATAAATTGTCTTTACAATAGCGACCACATTTCTTTTTGTTTTGGATGAAAATAGGCGTGCATAAATTGTCTTTACAATAGCGACCACATTTCTTTTTGTTTTGGATGAAAATAGGCGTGCATAAATTCTCTTTACAATAGCGACCACATTTCTTTTTGTTTTGGATGAAAATAGGCGTGCATAAATTGTCTTTACAATAGCGACCACATTTCTTTTAGTTTTGGATGAAAATAGGCGTGCATAAATTGTCTTTACAATAGCGACCACATTTCTTTTTGTTTTGGATGAAAATAGGCGTGCATAAATTGTCTTTACAATAGCGACCACATTTCTTTTTGTTTTGGATGAAAATAGGCGTGCATAAATTGTCTTTACAATAGCGACCACATTTCTTTTAGTTTTGGATGAAAATAGGCGTGCATAAATTGTCTTTACAATAGCGACCACATTTCTTTTTGTTTTTACTTTGCAGGCAAACCACGTTCGCGCTCGTTTAAAATTGTTTTAAGGAAAATATTTTTTTAAGTTTCCAGGTCAATGAATTCTGAGAGTTTCCTTATAAGGAAAGATCTAATATAACAAGTATAAGTTCAGCATTTGAAACCTGTTTATTAAAATTGTTTCCTCACCAGAGAAAATATATCTTATTGCATTTTGTGTTTCGTATTCGATTTCATATAAGACATTATATGAATAGTGATAAAAGAACTTAACAAAAGCATCAATAAGCGACTGAAATTAAAACTGTCTAATTTGAATATCAGTTAATGGAGAAATTAAAGTCAGTTAAAGAATGGATTTGTCTGAGAATTATCGAAAGGAAGAGTCAAATTGTAGCAAAAGAATCGAAAGAGAGAAGAATTCAATTAATTATTCCTAATAATCAAAATGAAAACAAGGAATTCAAAAGTAAATATGTTATATTTATATATGCAAACTGTTATACTGAATCGGTTTATAGTTTATAGAAGCAGTTTTGAATATACGATAGGAGATATTAATCATGGTCACATATAAATCTAAACTTATTTATAAATGGAACTTTGTGTGTTTCTATGTGTGCGTGTGTCCGTTAACTATAAACTCAGAAACGGCTGAAACGATTTTCTTGAAAATTTACACAGTTATACTAAAAGCGTCTGCGAGTGTTCTTAGCTAGGGTTTGTATCGAGGTACCCCCGATAAATATCGAAAATCGATAATTGTAGTTCTTAGTCTCTGCCATGATCCCATTTAGTCAGAGGACTTATTTAGCCTTCAAAATTCAGATATTCAGATGTTTCAAGTTGCAGTTCTTACAATAGTGCAGTAAATCGATAATATATATATATATATAAATATATATATATATATATATATATATATATATAAAAGGCAAGATGTTTGAGTGTGTCTGTTTATCTGCCTATATGTCTGTATTTTCTCAGCCGTTATATTTTAGTTCTTGCTTCGGGTTTGGCTCTAAGTACGTATAATTGTAATTCTTAGACTCATCCATGATACCATTTACTCAGAGGACGTATTTAGCCTTCAAAATTCAGTTTACAACTAAAAAAACTTATTTGATATCGATACCAGGAAATCAAAATTTGACTTATATCCATTCATTTTTCTTCCAGTCTACGGTTTCGCTTTAACTGGAAACAACTATTGCTTTTTAGTCTTTCGTGCAAACGTCCAAACTGCCTGAGCACCAGGACCATGGATTAGTTTTAAAGCTTTTATTACACCCGAGCAACCGGGCTATACTGCTAGTCGCAAATAAAAATACTGTCACAATACATGTATGTTACTAAGTCTATGCCTGTTCCCTGTTTAACTATAAAAGACAAAATAAATATGTATTGAAACAATAGTAATATAGCATATCTAGCTATCTGTAATATATATTCCGACGGACAAAAATGGTTGGCGTTTGATGCATGCAAGGCAGTTACAAAAACTGATAGTACAATCATGTCTTTTAACTGAGAAAAGCACAGGAATTGTATCAATGTGAAATGGGATGTATTAATGAAAATACCCTCTTACAATATTGGTGATAAAGTTTGCAGATTTCCAGAAGACGAAACTTATTATTATAACATACCCAGGCAAGTAGAATTTATTGAACAAGCGGTCTGAGGTAATGTCGGGATGCAGATGTGCAAGAAAGTATGTTTCTGGCTCGTACGAACCCGGCTGACGATGCTAATATCTTTCTCCCCTTCAGGTTCTCTCCTTAATAATTTTGGTTACCAACTACATAGAGAGAACCACTCAACGTCTAAACATGAGAATTAAACAGCACGTTTCTAGTAAGATCAGGAATCATTATTTAGATTCAAATGAACCTGTCTCGAATACCCATGGTTCCTCCATATTCGAGCACCTTAAAAATAATAGAAAATGTTCTGCTGATTTTAGTGTTAACTGGTTCACAATCGTGTCCCGGTCACACTCTTTATTTCATTTAAGAGTGATAGAATCCTTGTATATAAGGTCCAACAAACCTTCTCTCTGTAAACAGCGTGAATGTTTGCCTCTAGTACTTGTTCCCTTTCACATTATTGTTTAATCCTCTTTCTTCCCTTCCCTTCTGTTCATTCCAGAATTTATTTTAATTTAAATTAATCTCCCAATGAGTCCTGAAGAGCGCGATCGGAATCGGTTGCTACGTTTTTTAACATGCCTAATAGTATTCAGCTTTAAATTTTAATATCTATTATCAAGTTTTATATCTTTAAAAACATCTTTATATATATATATATATATATATATATATATATATATATATATATACTGTAATGGTTGTTACAATGTTTTCAAATTCATAGTATCACTACACAAAACATTTCTCATGTTTCGAAGCCAGCCCATTATGTTTTGACTTCATCCTCAGGTGATTTTTTAGAAATAAGAATTATCCAGTTGAAAAGACCGTTTATTTGTGTTGGATTTGTTATTTTCAGGTGTAAGAGGGGTTGGTCTGTATTTTGAGTTCCGTTGACTTTTTTACTGGTCTTAGGGTCAAGTGTTTGTTTTTGGCAGAGTTCATGATAGGTTCATGTTATTAATCTTGAAAGGGCTGGTGGTGCTGGCACCTAGCTTTTTTGGTTTAGGGGTTGGTAAGTGTTGTTTTGTTTTGGGGTTGGTTTCTCCTCAATTTAATGTAGGTTATTTTGTACTGGGGTGTGTGCTTTTTTTCTATTTTCTTTCTTTTTTTTTTATAAAAAATATTCTTTACAATATATATCCTTCATAAAAAATATTTCATAATATTGCATAATATTAAGCTATTTTATCACATTATAAAATATAACATTTCATAATATTTAAGAAATGTATTTCTTTTATAAAATCTATCCTTTATACAACATATTTTATAAATATAATTTTTTATTTATTTATTTATCTACTATTCTGTTGCAACTGCATTATTTTTTGTTGGTATTGTATAGGGTTTGTTTTCTTTTGGGGGATTTCTGGTTGGGGTTTTTGTTTACTTAAATTTTAGCGAGAAATATTTGCGATGTTTGCATATTACTGCTAATTCGTCTCTACGGTTTAGTAAATCGTTTCTGTTAGGGTACTGGAGAATGTGTAGTTTTTCACTTAGACATAAAGGGCAGATGTCATTAAGTAAGTTGCAAGTTCTAGTTTTTTCTAGGATTTTCCATTTTACTTTGGGTTTCTGTTTTGAATCCTTTAGCTTCCAAAAGTATGTGGAAAGAGATGTTTGGTTTCGGTATACGCTGTTTTTAAATGAGGTTAGGTGCAAGTACCAGCGCTGCTTAAAAGTATTCTTAGTTGATCCGATATACACTTTATTTATAGTTGGATTTTCGATGGATGTTATGTTGCATTGATAGATTATTGAGTTTGTTTTGCATTTATTTTGTAGTGGGCAGTTGCTAGGGTTTCTACAATTACACATGTTTTCGTTGTTGGGTTTGGTTGTGTTTTGGTTGTCGGTTTCATTTTGGTTTACGTGTTGATTTAGGATATATTTGTTATGGTTAGTTATGATATTTTTCTAGGTTGTTTGTGCAGCTCTAGCTAAGTTTGAGTGTATTTTTGTTGAAGATTTTACTGAGGGGGTTATTTGTTGGGAAATGTTTTTTAATTAAGTTCAGGAACTTCTGTCCTAGTTTGGTGTTGATCATTTGGTTGAAAGGAGGTGTATTACCAAATGATTTTTCTGTTTCTACTTTTCTTGTTGGGGTTGTTGTTTGTTATGTATTGGATGTCTTTGTTTCTGTAGCCGCTTTTTTTTAATGACTTGTTGTAGAGAGCATTGTGTTTGTTGAATATTTCTTTGTTGGACGAGTTTTGGCTGATTCTATGCTCTATGGAAGAGGGTATATGTTTGATAATGCTACGGGGGTGGTTTGACTTTGGGTGGATGTATAGTGGGTGTTCATTGGGTTTTATGTATGGTTTGTAATTGTTGTTGACTAAATCTAGTGTGATATCGAGGAAGTTTGCTACTTTTAAATTTGTGTTGACTATAACTTTTAGGTTTAAAACTTTGACTTCTCTATGTATTATTTTCTGATTTTGTCTGTTTTAAAGTGTGTGGAGTTTTTTACTATCATTAGACCGTCGTCTCTATATAGCCCTATGTCTTGTGTGTCAATGTCTTGGTGAGCGGTGAGATTGTACAGAGTAAATCACCCGATGAGATCCGAGGACTCTGCGGAGTCCAGCGCACCCGTTATGATGTCGAATTGGTTTACAGCGTTCTTTTTTATCCATTGCTCTTGGTTATGGATAAGAACAGATATCTTGGCTGCCATTATGATATTATATTCCTCCTTTGTTAGGTCTGTGTAGTGTGTGGCAAATTCTAGTGCTAAGGTGAAGAGGTCCTTAGTGATTGACGGGTAGTAATCCACTATGTCAAATTGGATCAACGAACAGTTGTTTTTTTCTTTGATGTTGTTGAACCAATTTATGACGTCGGTAGTGTTTGACCATTGGAGTAATCCGGGTTTTTGTTTTATCTGTTCATTAATTCGTTCGAGGATCTTTTTGCTGATTTTTCCAATATCTGGTCTTGTTGGGTTTATTATTCTCTTGGGTAGGTTTATCTGGAAGTCTGTTTTGTGGTCTTTTAATATGATGTATGCTTCCTTAGTGCGGAGTTTGCTTACTTTTTCACTTATTTTTAGTTTATCTCTGATTTTTTTTGCTGGTTGTATCTATCTTGTCGACTATATCTTACTTGTTGTTGTTCGTCTCTTTTATAGTTTTTTGTTAATTTTTTTTTTATTTTTTTATTAAGGCTGTGTATTTGGCTGGTGATAATGAGAAGTTTTCGGTTTTGTCTGACTTTACTAATAGTTTATCCGAGGAATTTATTTTTGAGATGACTCGGTCGAGGTGTCTTTGAAATTTATTTTTTCTTTTGTTGAAGGTTATGATTTTTATTACTTGGAAAAGATCATTTTTTCTAAAAGAAATCACCTGAGGATGAAGCCAAAACATAATAGGCTGGCTTCGAAACATGAGAAATTTTTTGTGTAGTGATACTATGAATTTAAAAACATTGTAACGATCATTACAGTATAACGCTCTACATTTGTATCGAGTCGAACACTCTTTATAAAAGTAAATGCATGAACAAAAAGGTAAATAAACCTACAAGTTCAACAACTTAGTTGCAATATATATATATATATATATATATATATATTACATTTAACCTAAATGATGAATCCCACCAGACTTATCTCAAGGAAACTAGTTTCCGCACTTACATTAATATCTCATCTAATCACCCAAAAACTATTTTAGAACAGATACCCAACATCGTAAATACTAGAATTAACCGTTTATCATCTAACGTCAAAACTTTCAATGAAATTAAAGAAATTTACAACAAGTCCCTTCAGAAGAGCGGATACAAAAATAAATTATCGTATGTTACACCAACTATTAAGCTTAAACTTTTGAATATTTTCCATTTTTAAACGAGTTATAATGCGACCTAGGTTTCTACCATGAGTGGTGTCTTTAGACGATAGTTAATAACTGATTTTACCGTTTACAGTTTTATTTTTAAAAAATCTCTTGTAACGGTGTTTTATTTGAGGGTGGCATGGAATGTTTGAACGCGAAATTTTTAAATTGAAACGAATTATGGTGTTTTATCCATGGTTGTATGAACCTAAGAGGTATTCCTTGGTATGGATGCAGTTAGACATAATTTCCGTTTTTTCATTCAACAGTTCGTTTTTGTTTGGGAATAGCATAATTTCTAACTTTTATATATATATATATATATATAAATTTGAAACGAAACTTTTATAAAAGATCTATTCGTCTACGATTAATATTTGTGTACGTCCGCAACATTCAAGGTTGTCATTCGCATAATTTCTGACAAGGTCTGCAATTTTTCAGTCTTTGTTCAAGGAAGTTCAGTGCAATAAAACCTAAAGCTTATTCTTCTTCTTTTATCTACCGTGTCCCTTCAGGTCTTAGGCGTTTATGGACCTCTACCTCTTCCTGCATATTTTAGCTCTTAATATATTTTATCCTGTTATTTTTTAAACCCCTGTTCTCTTATCCATTCGTTTAAATCCATAAAGCATGACTCGTGCTTCTTTCCTCTGTCTCTCTTTCTCTTTAATCACCCTGTGGGTATCAGATTCTCCAAGACACCCTTTCTCATTATTATGTCTCACTCATTGTCTTTTCCGGATGTTAAATATGTTTCCTTTTTGTTTCCATTCTCTCCTTGTTCATATATTCGGAATATGGCATCCACATTGTCCTTCTCTAGGATCACAGTTCTGTTGCTTCCTTCATCTTTAAAGTGATGGTCTAGGATTTAGAAGTCGTCGTCCTCAGCATATTGGTAATCGTTCGTTGCTTTCATCTGTTTGTATAACATTCTGACGCAATAGCAGTAATTAAAAAATTGTGTCAAAACTTGTTTTGCATTGACAACGGTGCTTTCTTTATTAGGTTATTGGACGAAACGAGAGGAAATGAATAAGGGGAGGATTAAACGAAAATAATGTCTTCTTTTCTATGCGTGCCAATACAATTATGGGTAAATTTTTGCTTTGTTCTCCGAAGGCCTTTACCCCTTCAAATCTATCCAAAACATCCTGTATTTCCGTGCAAAAGTAAATGCTGAACTCAAATCGATAATTGTTTATTGACGAAACCTACCTTTTTTTAAGTTTACAACCAGAAAAATATCGAACCTCATTTCGCTGTTTATCTCACCCCGTAACCACGCTTCAAAAAATGTTATTCACTGCAGAATGACTTCAAGCATAGTTTGCCGATTTTTCGACCAATTTACTTCCTTTTTTTTTTTTTTTTTGCAATTACTACGCGGAAATTGAGTTCGCGGAGTATTTGCTCAAAGAAAGTAAACAGTCCGAAATAAGTATCCTACGCCTCAAGTCATTCAGCGGTGAATCAGATATGAGAACGGTGATCAGGAGTGAGATGCAGCCTGATTTATTTCTGGTCGATAACAGGAAAAAGTTAGGTGTCTTCAATAAACAATTGTCGGTTTGAGTTCAGCATATACATTTTCACGTACTTAAGGAAGTTTAGGAAAGATCTGACGGGGTAAAGGCCTTCGTGGAACAAAACAAAAATTTCCTCAACTATGAGCATTAACGCTGATATATTTGTCGATAATCTGAGATTAGATTTTATACATCTTCAGTGCCATATTCACATTATTTACATTTATATTTTCATCAGAATAAGACATTTTAGAACTTATGAAGCTAATGTTTCAACAATTTCTTTTTAAACGTGTCGCCCTAAGCAAGGCATTTACTGTCACTGTTGTGCAGGGGGTTACATAGGAGGAATATTATGAAGAGTGACAGGTTGCAGGATGTGTCAGGAAGTGAGTAGGAGAGGGAAGAGATTATTGATGAGAGTGGGGTGGACGAGGATGAATGTTATGAACAGTGAGAGGTTGCAGGGGGTGTCAGGAAGAGAGTAGGAGAGGAAAGAGAGTACTGATGACAGTGGGATGGATGTAGAAAAGCATGAGAGAGAGGATGACTACAGACTACATTTAAATTCTTGGAGATTGTAACTGTCAGGAAAGCAAGTATGCGGAAGAGAATTCCACAGGCGGGAAATGCGAGAAAAGAAGCTGTTGGAGTAGAATTTACGTTTACAATTTATTGGTTTCACGGTAGAAGGGTGGGACCTAGTTGTTAACCTTGTGGCTCGAGGAAATTCGTATACAGGGTGTATCAGTGAGCTAAGTTCATCGGAGCAGAAGCCGTGAATGTATTTGTAAAGAGACACAGGGAAGCCACACTGCGTCGGTGAGAAAGCGACTGTATCCTAGCTGCCAAGTCGAGGTCGATCACATTACAGATTCTCCGTTGGATTCGGTCGAGGTTACCTTAGTGGATAGCAGGAGCACCAGACCAGATATGTCAGCAATACTCAACGTACGGGCGGATGGTAGACTTGTATATATGCAAGATTTAAATGTAAAACTTCCTGACTCTACAAAGAAAACAGACTTTTTTAGCAGCGGATTTAGGTATGGATTCTATATAGTCATTCTACTTAAGGTCTGGTGTGAGAGTTAACCCTAGGCAGCGCAGTGTTTCGCTTTCAGGAAAAGATGCCTGATCCATGTTAATGTTACTGGGCGGGAAGAACGATATTTTTTTTTAACCAGAGTTCGTATTGCCATCGCGAAGCTAATGCTTTTCTAACACATTGTATTATTTGTTTCCATAATGTCTTTATTTCCATGCTTGGCCGGCTTAGAAGATATTTTTGGCCAAGTATATACGGTTGATTTCTTTACGTTTTCGTAAAGTCTAACGGTTTTCTCTAACCATTATTTATACTTTGTCCCATAGGTGACGGTGATCCACTTTCCCCCTTTGTATAAGTGATCAGCTGAGCCTGATTTATATGTTTCCACTCGTGTTACGGCCTTACAATGTTATTGTGGCCTTAGGTTAAGAAGGGGACTCGTTTCTCTTTTTTTATTTCTTTCCTGTCTAAATTCTAACCGCATTTCTAATATCAATTATTAAAAAATCTCTCCAAGTAAATGAAGCCTTTTGGTATTGGCAAGCATCCCACTTTTTGAAACCCTGCGGACTGGCGCTACACAATCACAATCAAACAGCTGTATTACATAGCAGGAAACACATGAATTAAAAACATTCAACAAAAGCAACAACTAAAATGAATCGCACATATATCTGAATTAATGAAGTAATGACATAATGTTGATAATTCACACTACATCAAATATATGGCTAGGAAGGTGTTACGTCGGGTACCAGAATTATTTGAAAAGTAGGTTTATTTACAGGAAAGAGAAGTATTTACAAGAGGTGAGGATTAATAGAATACAGAACAAGGTAATTAGTATACAGTATCGTCATAGAGGCGTGATAGATTGGCTAGTAGAACACTTCCGGTACAATACCGGAAATACCCGACTGACTCGCTCACTCGACTTCCTTTCTCAAGGTATAATCACTTCTATTTTATATAGTGATTCGAATAGTCCATTTCCGTGGAAAGGTGGAGAGCGCCCAACAGAAGGAAAGTTCTTCTTCTTCTTCTATGTGCCCTGTCCCTTCAGGACGTAGGCGATCATGGATCTCCACGTCTCCCTATCCCTTGTGGCTCTTAGTATGTTTGCTCCTGTTGCTCCTGGCAACCCCCGTTCCGTCATCCACCTGATCAGGCCCTGCAAATATGTTATCCGCTGCCTTCCTCTGTCTCTCCTTCCTTCTATCTGTCCAGTCAGTATCAGGTTCTCCAGGCTCTCCTTCCTCATTGCATGTCCCAGGAACTTCAGTTGTCTCTTCCTGATGCTAAGCATCAATTTCCTTTTTGTTGCCATTCTTTCTAACACTTCGTCGTTGCTTGTATGTTCAGTCCACGATATCCGTAGCATCCTTCTGTAGAACCACATTTCGGCCGCTTCCAGTTTTGTCCTCATTTTCGATGATATTGTCCAGCATTCACAGCCGTACTGAAGAACTGACATCACGTAGCAGTCTAGCACTCTTTTCTTCGTTTCTATTGAGATCTTCCTGTGTGTTAGTATTTTGCTCATCTTCTGGAACGCGTCCTTTGCCATGCCAATTCGCCTTCGGATCTCCGTGTCGCACTTTCCATCTCCTGTTAGGACACTTCCTAGGTACTTAAATTCTTGGACTTGTTTGATTCTGTTATCCCCCACCTGTATTTGGCATTTTGGGTTGTATCTTTTGCTGATGACCATGCACTCAGTTTTCTTAAAGTTTATTTGTAGTCCCATCTTGTCACTCTCCACTGCTACTTTCTGTATGAGATCTTGCAGTTTCCTTTCCGTGTCCGCAATCAGTACTGTATCGTCCGCGTATCTTATGTTGTTCAGGTTGTGGCCTCCAATAATAAATCCTGGTGTGTCATCTAGGGTCCTCAAAATATTCTCGCTGTATAGGTTGAACAAATCCGGTGAAAAGACACAGCCTTGTCTTACGCCTTTTTCTATCTTTGTGTATCTACTGAGATCGTTACCTGTCCGTATGCAGGCCGTTTGCTGCCAGTAGAGATTCTTGATTATTCTTATATCTTTGCCGAAAATGTCGAGGTTTCCTATCATTTCCATCAATTCTTTGTGTCGTATTTTGTCGAATGCTTTCGCGTAATCAATGAAGCATAGGTACAAGTCTTTCTTCATTTGTAATGCCCTTTCAGAGAGCATCCTAATCATGAATATGGCGTTCCTTGTTCCAGTGTCTTTGACGAACCCGCACTGTTCCTGTCCTATCTCTGGCCTGATTCTGCTTCTCGCTCTATTCATCAGGATTCTGACAATCAGTTTTGTAATGTGACTCATTAAGCTGATAGTTCTGTGTAGTTCACACTCGTTTGCACCTGGTTTCTTCGGCAGTGCTATAAATATCGACTTGCATAGGTCGTCTGGTATTATTCCGCTGCTATAAATTTCGTTTATTATGTCGGTAATCTTTTCTATGCCATACTCTTCTAAGGCTGTCAGCAGCTCTATCACTATGCCATCTGGGCCAGGTGCTTTATTTCTGTTCATTTTGGCCATTGCCGCTTCCACTTCGGATTTTAGTATTTCCGGTCCATCCATCTCCTTGTGTATTCTCGGTTGTTCTCTCTTGTCGCCAAAGAGATCCTTTATGTATTCTTCCCATCGCTGGAGTATTTCCTCTTTCTCTACTATGATTGTCCCTTCCTTGGATTTTATGCATCCTGTTGAGGAACAGGTTTTTTGTCCTGTCAGTTCTCTTATCTCTTTATGCATTTCTGCTTTGTTGTTCCTGCTCAGTCTCTCTACTTCTGCACATTTGTTGTTGAGCCATTCCTCTTTGGCTTGTCTGCATTTGTTCCTTTACCCGTCAATAATAGAGAGAGAGAGCAATAAAACCGATTAGACTTAAGATAATAATGACATTCTCAAGAGAGTGGCATTCTACACTACTCTAAACAAAAGGCTAAGAAGGAAAACCGATAACAGCTACTATAGATAAAACTAATGCCCACTATTTCTCGCAATGTCCCCTAGATTTTTCAACCCCATTATGTATGTTGAACCGCCAAATTTTGGATCACCGATGCAGATTGGTCGAAAAGCCTCAAACTTTAATTAAACAACAAAGACTGGAACATGTGGAGTGGCATTATTGTCTTATATAATATTGCATAATATCTTGCATTATATACAGCGCTTATGTTACCCCAAAGAGTTTATCTTCACGCAATGTGCAGAATCACAGTTAGATTAGATAAATTAAGGCATATTGGGTTATCCGTTAAAGTGAAGTGTGTTGAAACAGATTGGTTTGATTTGGCCTTGTTACTTAGATAGTCCCACTGTATCAATCAATTATGGTTTTTACAAATAAAAGTAATGTCTTTTCATTGGTTGGATGGTTGGTTGGTTTATTTTTATGGCAAATCAAACTCGGCGGGTCATTTATTGCCAACTAAACTTTATTTATTTATTTATTTATTGCAGGTAATACGATTTTTCTTTTAACAATTTATTGTTTTTTATGTAAGCTTTGTGTCTAGTAATACATTTTTCTTTTCAAGTATCAAGATTCATTGGGATTTGTTTTTAAGGCCAGTATCCCCAAGTCCTACCCTTGTTATTTAACCCATAACTGGAGGAAAGGGACAGATTATTACCTTTCCCAAGGGTACCAGAGCTTAAGTGAATGCAGAGTATTCAACTGGAATTCGAACTCGGCTCATCAACTTCTCTTTCCGAGCCAATATCCACTGCATAACAATGTACACATCCGTCACTATACGCTTACAGCAGCTGGTACTCCCAAGCGAGCACCCATCTAAGTACTGACCAGGATCAACGTTGCTTAACTTCGGTGATCGGACGAGAACCGGTGTATTCAACGTGATAAGCCCTAAACCTTTTGGTTGATACAAGTCGTTAAAAATGTTAAAATAATGGAAATATTAAGCTAAAATAATTAAAAGCAAACGTCCACCCCAAAATTTAAAGAACATTCTAACCTCATCAAAATTCGAGCAAAAACAACACAGAAGGTCACAAAATACAACAAAAAAAAGATATGGGGTTTGCAACAAAGTAATAGAAGGAAACCACTTCAAGTTCGAAATCACATCTACATTCGAAATAAAAACAAACCTGAGCTGCTATTCTAAAAACGTAATTTATGCTCTAGAATGCGATGAATGCACGAAAATATACGTAGCAGCGACACAAGGCCTGAATAAAAGAGCAGCAATTCACAAAACTAACATTTACCAGCCAGGAAATTGTATGTACCCCAACTTTTACACAAATGTAGTGGATGTAAATTTAGAGTAATGCCTACTTACCAAAATGTAGATTATGAAAAATGAAAAACCTAAGACACACACAGAGACTCACTAAATTCGAACCCTATCAAAAAATATTTCGTGAAACGTTGGAAGAATCAGTCAGTTAAGTGCCATACGTGATACACGGTTGGGCGATCATGTCTCAAAAGAGACATGACTGACTGGGCAGAAGATTATCCCGCAGTAGGTTGCCATTGCTTTCTGCGATTGACTGGTTGCCGACCAAGACTATAGAATCCAATCTGTCCTGTTATTTAACCCATAACTGGAAGTGATAGACGGATTAATACCTTTTCTCAAGGGTATTTGCGCGTAAGTGAATGCAATGAATTCGGCTGTAATTCGAACTCGGCTCCCCGATTTCTCGTTCCGAGCCGATATCCAATGCACCACAACGCACATCCTAGTATTCCAAAAACAACAATAATAACTCGATGAACCGTAGAGTAGAATTGAACCAAAATCACTGAAAACAATTTTGAGGCATAAAGACGAAATCAAATTCCGCAAGTCAGTGTAAATTTTTATGGCCAACGAAAGATGACGGAAGAGATTTAACGTGCAAGCGTGAAAAACAAAAAAAAACAACAACAAAAAAACACGCACATATATGAACTTTCTGAATTGCTCACCACTTATCTATTTATACACTATATCTTGGCCATCAGAAAAACGAATGAATCTCAATATGTAACGAAACCAGTTTATTCCCCTGAAGAGTGCCAACTTTAGACTCGAAACACGCGTAGCTACACAAATATCTTCATGGACACTTAATATATCATACAAAAAGCAAATAATATTAACAATAATAACGCTAAATTTACACTTTAAACAAAATCTTCACGGCTTCTCGCACTTTTTCCTTATATACAAACTTTCGAAACATTAAAAGATATTACAATAAAAAAGTAGTTTAGAACTAACATTTCAAGTCTGTTGTAGGCTTAAGAAACATTACAGATGAGGACATTAGTCTGAACAATGTAAATAATGTAAATACTACCTCATCACAGAAGTATATTCTTTTAATGAGTAAACAGCCTTCTTACATAATAAAACATAATGTTGGGTAAAAAATTTGATATGTTTTTATTGCCCAAGATAAAATTAAAATCAAATTTCGACTCTTGATTAAAACAATAATTTGTGTTTCTTGCATCGTAAAAAAATGCAAGCATTTTTTTTTAGTCTTCAATATTATAAAATCAATGACGTATTTTTTGGATGTGCAGTTCAAGAAATGGCTGGATCAACACTGACACAGTAAAAAAAAAAAAGCAGCTTTGCCGTGAACTTTATAAATAGGATTTTAATTCTCATGAATAAACCGTTACACATCCCTGCACTTACTGCTTCGATAATGTGATGCCATTGACTGAACTTGTGAATATCGCATTCACCAGCATATATGCAGAATCATATGAGGTTACTTTTTAATCTATCGGAAAACCCAGCAATGTGAATGTTCTGGCATTATTAAAATTGAAATTGCCATTGAAATGGAGATTTCATTCAATAAAATGTTAAAATGAACAAGCCAAGTGAATGACGATACTGAACGGGAAGCGTGCGACCTGTATTTAATGATTAAAAGTGATGTCATATAAGAAGGTTAGAAAATATACTTTCATGGGATTGTGGTTCTAATACTCGCGGTAGTTTATTATTTAGGGGCAAATGTCTGGTCTAACTTTGACAGTTTCATGCTTTTTGTTTTTCAAATTGGTTTAAAATATATGTAAAGAGCGAAACGTATTTTTAACCCTAATGCCGAAATGTTTCTAGGTGTTAAAGATAATTGACGTATCCAAAATTCACCTGAATATTTCAGATGGAACGCATTTCGAAAGGGCAATACAAATGAAGAAAGACTTGTACATATGTTTATCGATTATGCAAAGTCGTTTGACAAAATAAGCCACAAAGGATTAATGGACGTGCCCGGCAGCCTCGGCATATTTGGGAAAGACATAAAAGTAATCTAGAATCTCTACTGGCAGCAAACCAACTGCATACGGACAGGAAACGGATTCAGCAGATATGCAGAGATAGAAAGGGGCGTAAAACAAAGATGTATCTTTTCACCGTATCTATTCACCTTGTATAGCGAGACTATTCTGAGGACCCTAGAAGTTATGCCAGGATTCGTCATCGGAGGCCACAATTTAAACAATATAAGGTACGCAGATGATACAGTGCTGGTAGCAGACATGGAAAGGAAACTACAAGACCTTCTACAGAAGGTAGCTGAAGAGAGTGACAAGAAAGGTTTACAAACATTACAAACATGATTGAGACATGATCGCCCAGGCGTGTATCACGTATGGCATATTAAAGTACATCTGAAGTACATTTAGGACATTTTTGCACTGAGTAATTTGCTTTAAAAATTACTCTTGATACTCGAGTTTAATTATCTGTGCCCTTTTAATATTTTATTATGGAGGTACACGGCAGTATGTGTAGTGTGATGTAATTGACATCGGTACGTAACGGGATTTCTCGTGCCGAGTTCGAATTCCAGTTGAATTAACTCCATTCCTTTAGAGGCAAATACTATTGGAAAATTATTAATTATCATTATGTTGCTTTTTCCTCCAGCTGTGGATTAAATAGCAGAAGAAATTGAGTCTTTCATCCTTGGTTGGCAGCCAGTCTGCCGCATAAAGTAATGGCAATCTGACCAGTCAGTCTTTCGAGACATGATCGCTCAAACGTGTATCACGTACTGCAGTCAACATCTCAATTAAATAATACTGTTCTTTTTTAGTTACATGTGTTATCGATTTTGGTGAAAACAAATGTACTCAAATTATGTAGTTTCTGTTTTTGGTACTGTTTTTCTGCATCGTCATTCATGTCTCCTTTGAGACATGATCGTCTGACTGACCACAGAGAAAAACGTATCAGAAAAAATAAAAGCAAATTAATTATTCCAAGTTTCCAATTAATTGCACATATAAAAATCTGCCATCCGCTCGTGCATTGAATACTGCTGCTATATCTGGTCCGATTCTTCTGCTATTCCTCTAGGGGTCCTTGACAAAATCTAACGGAGAATCAGTCAGTCAGTCAGATAAGTGCCATACGTGATACACGTTTTGGGCGATCATGTCTCGAAAGAGACATAACTGACCGGGCAGAAGATTATCACACAGTAGGTTGCCATTGCTTACTGAGGTAGCCTGGTTGCCAGCCAAGGCTGTAGAAGCCAATCTATCCTGTTATTTAACCCATAACTGGAAGGAAGAGACGGATTAATACCTTTCCTAAGGGTATTTGCGCGTAAGTGAATGCAAGGAATTCAACTGGAATTCGAACTCATCTTCCCGATTGCTAAATCAAATTTCCCAGGTCAATCTAAAATTTAAAAAAATCCATCCCACAAAAGTGGAATGATTCCCAAAACGGAAGAAATTTAATGAACGACTACGAAAAAAAATAACAAACACGTTTTTTTTAATCATTTCACCCCAAGCAAGGCATTCCACTGCCACTATTGCGAATGGGGCTACATAGAGGAAGATAAAGAGAAGGAGTGCTTAGATGTTGGAAATGTCAGAAGGAAGGTGATAGATTGGTAAGGATAACGAGGCCGGAGGTTGGGTAGATGGGAAGAGTGTTTGAAAGATGGTTAGTGTGTTAGGAGGTGTCTATTGACCTTACATTTAAACTCCTGGAGATTGTAGCCGTCGGGGAAACAATCATGTGGAAGGGAATTCCACAGTCGGGAAGTGCGGGAAAAGAAACTGTTGGAGTAGAAGTTGCGGGTGCATTTTATCGGTTTCACTGTAAAAGGGTGGGATCTAGTTGCTAATCTAGTATCTCGTGCAAATTCGTATCTAGGGGGCACCAGTGATCTATACGAATTTCTGACCTGCTCACCGACAACTTATCAATATACATAGGATATTTCAGATATAGGAAAGACAAACAGATCTCGATATTTAAAGTCACAAGTTTATTCGGCTGAAGAAAGTCACCTTTGGACTCGAAACATGTGTAACAACACAAATACCGTTATGGACACTTAATATATTATACAGAAAGTATATAATATCAATAATAATAATAATAACAACAATAAATCTGCACTTTAAACAAAACTTTCACAGCTTCTTACATTTTCTTTCTTGTATATATATATATATATATATATATATATATATATATATAACTGTCGAGGGTGGACGTTGTCAAAGTATTTGTTTGTTTGATAGATTCGACTTAGCGTCTGCATTTTGCGGTCTAGCTCGACAGGAGTTGCGCTCTGATGTAGATCAAAATTATAGAACGCTAACGATATCTTGAAATTTTTCAGAAAACCAAAATTAGGGGTAGAAAAAATATATTTACACCCCACAAAGTTTATGTATTGATTATAATATAAAATCCATCACCCCACTTTATATTATCTATATCTATATATGTTGCCCCAACCTCTCCCACCCTAATCCAATAGAGACATTCTACATTGTTATCTATATCTATAAAAGTGACGAGGGTGGACGTTGTGTAAGTACTTGATATGTGAATTCATCATATGTTTTCTATTCTTATTATTCCTTAAACTACCCGAGTGAAACCGCGCTAAACTGCTAGTATGTATATATATATATATATATATATATATATATATATATATATTATTTAACTTTTACATTAGAACATGTAAATAATTACTACAAACTTGTACATTTTGTTTCGACATTGAAAAAAGTCTCATCAGATAATTAGTAATGTTATTGATTGTTCTAAGCCCTGTTTACCTTCATATTTTGAACGTTGAAATTTTATTCTTCGTTTATTTAAATATATATATATATATATATATATATATATATATATATATATATATATATATATTGTCATCCGCAGACAGATCTTTCGCTGTTTACACAGTTGTACTCTAAGCGTCTGCAAGTGTTCTTAGCTAGGTCTTGTGTCGATAAAATTTTAATCAAATTTGATACACTCATAGAAAAAGACATAAGAAACGATATTCAGAAGTTTCAAGGTCGCAGTTCTTACAATAGTCCAGAAAATTTGATATCGATTAAAATCGGACCACTCCTTCTATAACCTGACTTTTTCGATTATCGACACAAAACCTAGCTAAGAACACTTGCAGACGCTTAGAGTACAACTGTGTAAATTTTCAAGGAAATCGGTTCAGCCATTTCGGAGTCTATAGGTAACGGCCACACACACACACACACACAGAGACAAAGTTCCATTTATAAATAAGTTTAGATTAGATTTAGCCTACGATTTATCCATCGAACCCTGTGTACATGACCTCGGTATTTATATCCTGCAAATTCATCCAATGGTTAGAGAATTGCCTCCTGAGTCGATCGTTGATTATTTCATTTGCTTTCGACTTTCGTTATTGCACTATTTTAGCTACGTGTTCGCCTTTTATCGATCTCCTTCTTAAAACTGTAATATATTAGACAAAAGTTTGAACAATATAAAATGGCTGTATTCCTAAATTAATCGGTGAACACATTTTTGTTTGGAGATTTTAAAGCTCATTAGTTAAAGGTGCTTAAACATTCTGATATTTTTGATGATGCCTGTATTAAGACTTTTAATTTTTCCTTTGATAAAGCTCTTACAAATAAAGTGGATTTTCCTTCTTGCTTTCCTAATGAATATGAGCAATAAACTTCTTTAATTCATTTGTTCCATCCCAACACTCCTAGCTTTTGTCAAGCATCGCTTTTCATCTCTCTTGGCAATTCGGATCACGAGGTAGTCAGTCAGTTAAGTGCCATACGTGATACACGCTTGGGCGATCATGTCTCGAAAGAGACATGACTGACTGGGCAGAAGATTATTCCGCAGTAGGTTGCCATTGCTTTCTGCGGTAGACTGGTTGCCGAACAAGGCTATAGAACCCAATCTGTCCTGCTATTTAACCCATAACTGGAAGGAAGAGACGGATTAATACCTTTCCCAAGGGTATTTGCGCGTAAGTGAATACAATGGATTCAAGTGGAATTCGAACTCGGCTCCCCGATTTCTCGTTCTGAGCCGATATCCACTGTACCACAAGGCACATCCCACGATGTAGTATCTATTGATATTTTGTTGGAGTGATTTATTAGAAGAATACTATTGAACCCAATGCCGTAAAAATGGTGATAAAATATTTACATCGATATGTCGTCTACAATTAACATATATACATCTACAAAGAAAAAAATCACCACGAAATTATTATTAATAGCTTGAATAAATCAATCTAATTGTATTTATGTACTAACTCTACTAATCAAGAACATTATGAGAACCCTAGAAATTATGCGAGTATTCGTCATCGGAAGCCACAATTTAAGCAATACACACCTGATCAAAAATTTAAGACCACGTAAAAATCTTTAAAAATAATTTTTTTTTACAGATAGATTTTAAACTCCTCCCACTTAAGGTTACCAATACTACAATCTAAAAGGTTATGGAAACAAAAAGCTACATTCCAAACATTTTATTTAGAAATTTACATTTTTATAAAATGAGGCGATTTACGCAATGTCAAAATTATAAGACCAGGGGTATAAATTGTTAGATCTATGGTAATTCCAATGTTTTTAGTTCAGTTAGAGATTAACAATCACTGCGTAAAGGTGTTACCATGCCTAAAGCAAGTAAATTTACCAAAGTTGAGCGTTGTCGAATTCTAGAATTCCATAAGCAATATTTGTCACAGCGGGCGATCGCAGCTAAGGTAAATCGCAGTAAAACTGTGATTTGCAACTTTCTAAAGAACAGTGAGAATTATGGAAAAGCAAAATACTCTGGTAGGCCCCCCAAAATTTCTCCTGCAGTGAGTAAGAGAATAAGACGGGTTGTTATGAAAGAGGGGAAACTTTCTTCTAGTCAAATTAAGGTAGTCACAGATGCTGATTGCAGTCCCGTAACCATCAGACGGCACTTACGACAAAAATGCCTGGTAAATAAAAAGTGTAAACAAATTCCTCGGCTGCTTCCACGTCACAAGGTAGACTGCTTAATGTTTGGTTGTGAATACCAAACATGGGACGTTGAGAAGTGGAATAAAGTCCTGTTTTCTGATGAGAAAAAATCAATCTAGATGGTCCTGATGGCTTCCAACAATATTGGCATAACAAAAACATGCCTCCTGAAATTTTCTCCACATGTCATAGTGGTGGAGGGTCCCTAATGGTATGGGGTACCTTTTCTTACAAAGGTACGATGGAGCTCCAGGTGGTGCAGGGTTGTCAAACAGCGTCTGGTTATGTTAGCATGCTACAAAAAGCATCATTGATGATGGAGGCCCATCGTTTGTGTGTGGATGGATGGTTATTCCAACAGAATAGTGCTGCAATCCACGCTGCAAGACGGACCTTGACCTTTCTACAAGAAAATGGGGTCCATCTCTTGGGACATCCTGCATGCTCACCAGACTTGAACCCAATTGAAAATGTTTGTGGATGGATGACAAGAGATGTTTATCGAAATGGCAAACAATATTCGACAAAAAAAATGAACTTTGTGAAGCCATCTGCAGAAGCTGGAGCAACATCCCCCGCACCTTAATGGAAACGCTTATTTCTAGCATGCCCGACAGAATTTTTGAAGTCATCAAAGCCAGTGGAGGTAGAACGCATTATTAAATTTGTTTGCTGAATGTTTTCATACACTTTTTGTACAATTACGTAGAATTTTTGTCTCTGGTCTTATAATTTTGATTATGTGTAAATCGCCTCATTTTATTAAAATGTAAATTTCTAAATGAAATGTTTGTAATATAGCTTTTTGTTTCCATAACCTTTTAGATTGTAGTATTGGTAACCTTCAGTCGGAGGAGTTTAAAATCTATCCGTAAAAAAAATTTATTTTTAAAAAAATTTTAAGTGGTCTTAAGATTTTGATCAGGTGTGTATAAGGTACGCAGATGATACAGTGCTAATAGCAGACAGAAAGGAAACTACAAAACGTCCTACAGAAGGTAGCTGAAGAGAGTGACAAGAAAGGACTACAAATAAACTGCAAGACAACCGAATGCAAGGTCATCAGTAAAAAGGGCAGTCCAAAATGTCAATTACTGGTGACCATCCTTTTCCAAAAATATTCCAGCTTCGTCTTTTGTCCTTATTACTAAATATTGTTGCCAACTGAAAATTCTACACTAGTCTTTATTGAAAAAAAGCGAAATGCATTGATTAGTCGGAAAGGTGTGTTATTCCTATACGATATCGTAAGACCACCCATCGGAAACACCGATACACACAAAATATGAAAACCGAATTTGCTATGATATTATTATTATTATTAGTTGGTCAGTGCCATTAAAAATGACGGCAAAATATTTATATCGATATTCCGTATCACAAATTCATCAAGAAAGAATCAAATCACCCCCATATTATCATTAATCGCATAATCAATCCAGATTCGGTTAGGTACTAACTCTAGCAATGAGGAAATTTTTAATAATTCCAAAATTTAAAAAAAAATAGTTCTTTAGAAAAAAGGAAACTCAACACTGGTTTAGAATCTGTTAAAAACAAAGCAGGGAAGTATAAGCGGAAACTACGTAAACGTAACATTATTTGGTTTAACGTACCATTCAGCCGCAATTCCAAACAAACCTTGGATAAGGAAGTTAATAATTATTAACACTATTGATATACCACCAACCATTACATTAACCATTACATTAACCATTACATTCTCAATGTTTTGGTCAAGGTACGGGTTTTTACTTCGTTTGTAATCATTGTCACTTTGTCACTTTTACTGATTAATTATAATATTTAATTATAATATTTAATTATAATATTTAATTATAATATTTAATTATAAACCATCCACTTTTCATTACTGGTGTCCATTCTTTTCCAAAAATATTCCAGCTTCGTCTTTTGTTCTTAATACTAAATATTGTTTCCAACTGAAAGTTCTACGCTAGTTTTTATTGAAAAAAAAAATCGAAGTGAATTGATTAGTCTGACATGTCTGTTATTTCTATACGA
>JBBBDQ010001348.1:697500-887500 GCA_037127315.1 Ascarosepion bandense
TTTCATTAAATAATATAGACAAGTGTTTTCTGTCATCCGTTGTTTACTCTGGCTCTTTTTCTATATATCTTTCCTGTGAGTATCAGATTCTCCAAGCTAACCTTCCTCGATGCCTGTCCAAGAAACGTCAACTGTCTTTTTCTGATGTTAAGTATCAGTTCCTGTACATGTTGCAAAATAAAATATTCATTTTTTTCCAGCAAAAC
Source organism: Ascarosepion bandense (assembly GCA_037127315.1). NCBI lineage: Eukaryota > Metazoa > Mollusca > Cephalopoda > Sepiida > Sepiidae > Ascarosepion > Ascarosepion bandense. The sequence goes on from JBBBDQ010001348.1 coordinate 697,707, forward strand.
CCAGCAGAGAAAGAAAGCCTGAGTTTACTTTATGTTTTGAGTCAGTATACATATTTTGCTTATATATATATATATATATATATATATATATATATATATATATATATATATATAAGATTTCTCCGACAGATTCTATCTCAGATATCAGTATGTCTACCAATAGTCCTTATTTTGAATAAACCTGTCATGTATGAACGAGAACTCCTGCTATATATTTAGTCATTCTTTATAAAACCCAAAGAAGAATCTGTAATGTTTTGTCCGGATGAGGCATTTCTACTTCAGTCACTTTCTCACTGGCGTACTGAATATTTTCTCTACCTTTTCTATAAATACTTTCATAGTACTTATGCTTATGAAATTTCTGCCATGTTATTTCTTAATTTAAGCGCAGTACTAGATTGGTAGCTAGGTTTCGTTATTATACACTTTAGATGACTAGATGTAGTCGTAATTTCTATTCAACTAGTTTGTTCTATCGTAATACTTTCTTGTAGAACTCTCTTCTGGCTTCTTATTTTCCAGTCAAAAATTTCAATGCAATATCTTCCGTCTTATTTATGTTCTTTTATAGTTCTTTCTCCTTAATAATGTATTTCTTCGTATATTCGCACAGTAATTTCTTCCGACTTTGTGGCTTTATTGCTTTTTTGGTGAGAAATGACTAAAAAAATATTATATTGATCTATAATTGCTTACTTTTTGAATGGCAAGTTACTATATATACCGATTTAATTGGAGTAGATAGACTAAACTATCGCCCTGTTCACACTCCACCCACGTCTATTGAACAGGTGAAGAGGCTCATCCCTCCATCCCTGTTTAGGATGTGGTTTCCGGCTTTCTCTTTTCCAATCTTTTCACTCTTTTCTTTTTTTTTTTCAATTAGAGTAGATAGACTAAACTATCGCCCTGTTCACACTCCACCCACGTCTATTGAACAGGTGAAGAGGCTCATCCCTCCATCCCTGTTTAGGATGTGGTTTCCGGCTTTCTCTTTTCCAATCTTTTCACTCTTTTCTTTTTTTTTTTCAATTAGAGTAGATAGACTAAACTATCGCCCGGTTCACACTCCACCCACGTCTATTGAACAGATGAAGAGGCTCATCCCTCCGTCCCTGTTTAGGATGTGGTTTCCGGCTTTCTCTTTTCCAATCTTTTCACTCTTTTCTTCTTTTTTTTTTCAATTAGAGTAGATAGACTAAACTATCGCCCGGTTCTAACTCCACCCACGTCTATTGAACAGGTGAAGAGGCTCATCCCTCCATCCCTGTTTAGGATGTGGTTTCCGGCTTTCTCTTTTCCAATCTTTTCACTCTTTTCTTTTTTTTTTTCAATTAGAGTAGATAGACTAAACTATCGCCCGGTTCACACTCCACCCACGTCTATTGAACAGGTGAAAGGCTCATCCCTCCTTCCCTGTTTAGGATGTGGTTTCCGGCTTTCTCTTTTCCAATCTTTTCACTCTTTTCTTTTTTCTTTTTTTCAGTTGGGTAGATAGACTAAATTATGGCCCGGCTCACACTCCTGAAGTAGATCCACAGAAAGATGTTTCATGAATGAGGTTAAGCCTGATATTTTCTATTGCGTCACTGATTCCCAGAGAACATACTGAATCAAATCCTATTTTAATTATACGAACGTCACAGCTGGACAATTGTATCAGGAACGATGGATATTTCCTGAAGAGAAATGGGATCCTAATTCAGCCCGTAAACCCAGAGAGAAAAACACAGGAAAAAAAAATTGATGCTGGGTAGCATTATTGCATACTAGCAGTATAGTCCGGCGTTGCTTGGGTGTAATGAAAGCTTTAAAACTAATCCATGGTCCTGGAGCTCAGACTCAGCCTAAAGAATATTTGAAATAATAAAATAATTGCGACAATTTACCAATCGCACATAATATATATATATATATATATATATATATATATATACTAGCAGTATAGGCCGGTGTTGTTCGGGTGTAATGAAAGCTTTAAAATTAATCCATGGTCTTGGAGCTCAGACTCTTTGGACGTTAGCACGAAAGACTAAAATGCCTAAAGAATATTTGAAATAATAAAATAATTGCGTCAATTTAATAATCGCACCTAATATATATAGGTATATATAGACTAGCAGAATAGCCTGGCGTTGCTTGGGTGTAATGAAAGCTTTAAAACAAATCCAAGGTCCTGGAGCTCAGACTCTTTGGACGTTGGCACGAAAGACTAAAAAGTAATAGTTGTTTCCTGTTAAAGCGAAACTGTATACTGAAAGAAAAATGACTGGATGTAAATCAAATTTTCATTTCCTGGTATCGATATCAAATCAGTTTTTTTCCGTCGTAAACTGAATTTGAAGGCTAAATAAGTCCTCTGAGTAAATGGCATCATGGCTGAGACTAAGAACTACAATTATACCTACTTAGAGACAAACCCGAAGTAAAAACTGAAATAAAAGGACTGAAAAAAAAAATACAGACATACTGGCAGATAAACAGACACACACACAAACATCTTATATATATATATTATTGATTTTCTGCACTATTGTAAGAACTGCAACCTTGAAATTTCTGAATATCGTTTCTTATGTCTTTGTCTACGAGTGTATCAAATTTGATTAAAATCGGACCACTCCTTCTATAACTCGATTTTTTCGATTATCAATTTTCGATATTTATCGGGAGTACCTCGACACAAAACGTAGCTAAAAACACTTGCAAGATGCGTATATTACAACTGTGTAAATTTTTCAAGAAAATCGGTTCAGTCGTTTCGGAGTCTATAGGTAACGGACACACACACACACACACACACACACACACACACACACACACACACACAAAGTTCCATTTATAAATAAGTTTAAATTTTATTATTTTCAGACTAGGCGTCTATCATTATTGCATCCGGGTGTCAGAATATTCACAAATAAAAACAATGCCTTTTCAAATATCTCAGTTAAGTTTCGTCAAACTCCGGCAGCGAATAGAATATTTGCCTTTCAACCCGACCACTGTAAAGTTCAATGTTAATGATCAATTGATAACTCTAGAGTGTAACAATCATTTGCAGTAATTAATTTCGACTTATTTGCCACAACAACTATTAGCATAGAACTTACGGCTATATCTACCAATTTAGACTGCAATAGAAGGAGATCAACGCCAATCTAGCATTGCAATTAGATTAATAAACTCTAGATACCACAGCGGAAAGGTCATCAGAACAATTATTTATAGAAAAAGCACAGTGAAGCTATGTTACGCCAGTGAGAAATTTTCTGGAGCCAAGATTCACTAACAACAACTAGTCAGTTAAGTGCCATACGTGATACACGCTCGAGCGATCTTGTCTCTTTAGAGACATGACTGAGCCGGAAGAAGATTATCCCGCAGTAGGTTGCCATTACTTTCTGCGTTAAATCCAATAGAACCCAAACTGTCTTGTTATTTAACCGATAACTGCAAAGAAAGGTTATTTGCGTGTAAGTGAATGCAATCAATTCAACTGGAATTCAAACACGGCTCCCCGATTTCTCGTTCCGAGTCGATATTCACTGCATCCCAATAACAATGAAGACTCCGATTGGGATTTATCAATAATCTCTAAATAATCTCTAAATAATCTCTAAATAATATAGCTAGAGCACCAGACCAGATGTGGTGGCCATATTCAAATCGTTCATGAATAGTATACGTATAAATATGTAAGGTCTTTTCTGGTTAGAAAAAATGTCGAGCAAGATATAAGGAACCAGCTGTCTTAGCTGTAGACTGAGCAATTGATTCAATATAATATTTTCAATATACATATATATATATATATATATATTGTGTATCGAGGCAGCAAATAATTTTCTAAACATATACTGTTACATATAAAAGACAATGAATGTTTATTATGTTTTATCATAAGCCGTTCTAAACATCGTATTTTGGCTTTAATTTTAGTTGAAAATAAAGACAAAATTCTCCAACATTTGGATAATTCTTTATTAAATTCGTTCTAAGCATTCGGCTCACATGAGCCATATTCAGAGAGATTATAAGGACGGTAATACAAAAACATCCACCATCAGCGACGATTTTATCTTGTGTTGACATAAAACTCCGCTAAGCAACGGCAATAGTTACCAAAAGTATCAAACGTAGTTCGCAAAATTTGCAATGCGGTTCTATGACGTCACACCGTCTGATAGCGCAAAATGACAACAGAACCATGTATTCAAATGCAATGTAATGTGTTGTGTTATCACCAGATTTAAACGTGATTTTATTAAGTGTGGGTTGTTTGGATTTAATGTACATGGCCTCCAATATCTGAAGGTTTTTTTACTGTATGTATGAGTGAGGATTATTGTATTGTTGACTAAAATCTCTCCGATATTACCTACATGGTTATGTTTTTTCTGAGAAATGGTGTTTTATTGAACTCTGATCTGAAAAGTGACAGGCAAGTCTACGGGAGTGTGTGGTTGTAGTAAAACCAATATATGTATGGGTTTATTATTAGTACCAGAGATACCATCTCTGAACGATTATGTAAATTGATACACTACATTGTTTTTTTTTTTGTTTTGTTTTTTGTAGAGGATTTAGTTGAGTGCTTGAAGGGTTATTACAGACTATGAAGTCAATTGTTTTGAACTTTTATAATATATGATGAGTTTAATTTGATTATTTCTATCCACTGGTTTAACATTTATACTTATTATGTTTTTGAGAGTTTTTTTTTATCTTGTTTGTAATTGTTATGTATTTAGTTGCAATAATATAAGTTAATAATGTTATGTTTATTTCGAGGTACAGCATTATTATTAATATTATCAATATTGCTAGAGCTATTGTCAAGATTGTTGAGATACATCTTAATTTGTTGATCAATAACGGAGTTGGGAAATCCATTATTGACAAGTGTTTGCTTAATGTTGTGTAATTCTTTATAAAATATAGATTTGGAAGAAGATATCATTTGTGTGCGTTGTATTAAGTTTTTTATAACAGCTAACTTTATTTTCAACTGAAATTAAAGCCAAAATACGATGTTTAGAACGGCTCATGATTACACATAATAGACATTCATTGTCTCTTATATTTAACAGTATAAGTTTAGAATATATATATATATATATATATACTGAATTGCAGTCTGTCAAATTTGTAAATATGTATGAAAATGGATCAGTGAAACTTTTCGCAACTTTTCCAAAGTTTGGATTGTGTTATAAACAATCAGTATAAAAAAAAAATCAGCGTTTTTAATACTAATACTAGTACCAATGAAGCAGGTAGGGAAAATGAGAATAACAATTGCTTGATAGATAGATAGATAGATAGATAGATAGATAGATAGATAGATAGATAGATAGATACACGCAGAGAGAGGAATAAACCTGCTTTAATAATTTCACTTTTAGAAGCGATAATATCACTAAGATGCACAGCGTTACTGAATGTAAAGGAAAATGAGAAGACATTATTCAGAGGTATAGAAAAATAAAATAATAGAATCTAATATTATATAAGATGGCATCTGAAGATGCTTTTTGCTATTTAAATATCGTATGTGGCTAAGAAGCATGAAAAAATAAGCAAGAAACTAGGAGAGTGTTTCACAAATAAGATATGCGATAGAATTACAATAGATGTAACGATTATATACAATGACACGCATAAGTCCTGGTTACATGTTATTTTCTGTTGTAACTCTAGTTTATATTCGCCATTTTGCTTGACATTTGGTAAGTAATATCTCGTAAAATTGTTTTAGCTGTATGTGGAAGAAAAAGAAAACTCATGGTTGAATCTTTTTATTTTATCATAGATTAAATTTACCTTATGCAAAGCATTGGATACATGGCACTTTTTCCAAATTTCCAATCGAAACTTTGTATTTTAAAAGACTTTAAATACTCAAATTTTCGATAGTATTGGAGTGTTATATCTGACCAATCAGAGAAGCACATAATTACTTACAAGATAGTGTTACTAATCATCTGACTCTTTGTGCATTCTGCAATTCAAGAATTAAAAATGGCAAAGACTAAAGAATTATCTAGATATATGCGAGATAGAATTATTGAACGTCACAAAAGAGGACAAGTTTACCGAAAAATTAGCAAAGAAACGAATAAAAAATATCATCAAAAAGTATAGAAAGTATGGCGACGATACAGCAAACCTTCCAAGAAATGGAAGACCGAAAAAATAAATGAGAGGACTCCAAGATGGATCAGTAAAAATGTGCAAATAACCTCTTCATTATACGTTCTGAAATTAAAACTCAATCTTGAGGTTGCTGGAATTAATGTAAGTAAGGATACCATTAGCAGAGATCTATATAGTACAGCTCTTTCATTCAAGATCACCAAGAAAAGTGCCTTTACTGAAAACCAAACATGTCAAAAACCGATTAAATTTTGTCGAAACTTATGAAAATAAATGTATGCAGTTTTGGGAAAAGGTAATTTGGTCGGATGAAACGAAAGTTGAAATATTCGGAAGGAACACAATGACAAGTGTTTGGTGAAAAACTGGCACTACCTTCAACGAGCACAATATCATACCCACAGTTAAGTTTTGTGGTATTTCCATTATGATATGGGGATGCTTTTTATTCAAGGGAACTGGTGAGTTACAAGTTATCCATGGTAGAATGAATGTAGCATGTACAGGGAGATTCTAGAGAAGAACCTTCAGAAATCTGCAACTTCTTTAGGACATGGTCGGAATTCCGTGCTTCAACACGACAATGATCCCACACATACCGCAAATCTTACAAAGGAATGGTTTGAAAATAATGGTATTAGTACTCTCAATTGGCCAAGTCAGTCTCCTGACTTGAATCCAATTGGAAATTTGTGGAATACTTTGAAGGTTAAAGTTCATAAGCGGAATCAACAAAATATCAAGTAATTAAAGGAATTATGCAAAGAAAAAGAATGGGGTAAAGTAACGGTGGAAAATTTGTGGCCAACTATAGAAAGCGACTGGAAACAGTGAAACAAAACAGAGGCTACGCAACAAAATATTAAATTGATGTATCCAATTCTTTTGCATACGGTAATTTTGAACTTTGGCACAAAAATAGATTCAACCATGAGTTTTTAATTTTCCTTCCATATACAACTAAAACAAATTTACGAGATATTACTTACCAAATATCAGGCAAAATGGCGAATATAAACTCGAGTTATAACATAAAATAACATGTATACAATACTTATGCATGTCACTGTATAGGTAATTCGACAATTAACCGATTTTATTGTTAATTTAGTTAATAATGATGGTAAAATCAGGATCAACTACCTGATGAGAGATTGTTTTTTCGATATCGAAACAAAATGTACGCTTTTATAGTAAATTAAAATTTGTACATGTTCTATAACTATAAACTATAACTTATATATATATATATATATATATATATATATATATATATATATATATATATATTTGTTAGTCCGTAAACGGTGAGGATAATCCAACAAGATTAACTTAATATAAATTATTAATATGTAAATCCCTATAGAGAGCTCGATGGGTGTTAACCAGAGCATTATGAAGTTTATAAAGGAAAACTCAACACGTCATATTAGTTATAATTAGTTCATTTCAATGAGATTAATTAGCTCATATCATCCGACTCTTTTACAATATTTCCTCCATCTGGCATAGAATTTCTGCCGGAATGAACGTTTTCTTAAAATGAAGAGGGAACATAATAGAAATAATAATAATAATAATAAACATAAGATTACAAACAAATAATTAAATGATAATAAATTTAAGGTGAAGGAGGAAAGAAAGAAGGAAAGGAAGGAATGGGAGGGAAGGGGCAGAAAGTGATCGAGTCCAGTACATTCTGCAGTTAATAACTAATTGTTGATTTGAATTCAGCATATACATTTGCACAGAAATAATGCTATTTTGAAGGAGGAAAAATAATGTTATTTTGAAGGAGGAAAAGCCTTCGGGACCTAAAACAAAAATTTACCGAAAATACTAATGCCCTCACTCTGAAAATTAAATTTTTTCATTAAATGACTTATAAGTAATTAAGACATTGCTAAACAATCAGTCGAGGATTTACAGACTGCATAAATATTTCTATTAGATGAAATAATACATCGGTTTAGCCACGCGGAAAACGAAAATGAGAGAGTGAAACGAAAAACGAACTGGAATTAAAAATACAAAAAAAATGTAATTAAAATCTCAAGCAGAATAATTCACGCTTGGTATTAACATTTCTTCAAAGTTTTATTCTAATTGAACTCCCATGTAGGACTGGGACGCTTGCCAGGGAAACCTCTTTGCCAAAATCTCACTTTTTAATTCCGGCTGTGCCGTCTAGGTTTAAGGAATATCTGAACAACTTTGACACACTACTTATTTCAGTCGTTGCCTGGACCAGCATGAAGAAAAAGAAAAACACTTTTTTTTGCCAAACAAAATAATTGCCAGACATTCCAATTGATATTATTTTTATTTTATACGGAGTCCTTAATAATTGGTCTCAAATTGGGCCAGGCTTAGGAACTGAACAAATTGATCAGATTCTCCTCCATACATCTAAGACTAATTTCAACTCAACCGGACGTACTGAAACTAAAACGACATATCAGAATTTGGAAAGATCTCATCATTTTTTCTGAATATTATTCCAAGGGCATCATACATTGTGTAAGCCAATGAAGATATATACTTTATCTTGTTTGTTTCATCATTGCACACCAAACAAACAAGAACTGTGAGAGAAAAAATATAGAAGAATTTACAATTCTATCTCTCCATTCAAACTATTCAAACAATGTTGAGAATTTTTTCCCCAATCTCCCTCCCCACTGAAGGTATTTTTTTAAGTGGGGATCCGACCGCGTACAGAAGCGCTCAGGGGCCAAAATTCCCCAGTCCCCTCAACCGCCGGTTGAGCCAGCCTCGCTGACGAATACCTGGTCCCCACCTCTGCTGGATTTGGGTGGCGCCGTCGCGGGACCTTGTTCCCCGGGACCGGGCATCTGTTCAGTGTAATTTTTTTCAGTTGCGACTCTGCCCTCGCGGACGGAGCCATAACTGAGCCACACCCTGTTTTCGAGGACAGAGACGCAACTGAGAGATGGTTCGCTACCAACACGCCACAAAAATGTGGCGGGTAAATATGGTTGATTTACTAAGCCCCTCTTAGATGTGGCACAAGGCCGAAGGTATGGGGTACCCAGTGAGGATCAAACTCACTACTCAGTTGTAATATATTCTAGCAACACAAGCTTGTAAACCACTACACCACGAGGGGGTGCCCAAATCCGAGAAACATATTAGAAAGAGTGAACAACAAACGAACAGTATTTAAGGCGACAAAAGTATACTAAAAAACATTTACAATATTTACATTATTCCGACTGCTGTCCTCTTCTTTATTGTCATATTGCCGACGTTTTGGCCGTTAATGCTACGGCTTTCTTCATGTGATATGCATCGTAATTTCGAACGAACCACTTTATTTAGTCTACGTTTGTTCTAGTTCTGTTTCCACGAGCCATGAATAAATACCTGCTAAGTCAATAAAGGAAACCTTTGCCTGTTAACAAACCCAGTCTGTTTAAAGTAGCACAGACGTTTTACTTGCTTGAAGTTAGGTGAGATTTATCACGTCACAGAATTGTTGGAGATCTTAAGTACAGTGAAACCTCTAGTTACGAAAGGCTATACATACGAAATTTTCAAGTTACGAAACGCCTCTTCGGAAAAAAATTGCGGTAAATTTTCGTTGTAAGTCCCGACGCTTTTCCCCTTCAAATTTATCCAAAATAGCATTATCTCTGTGCAAATGTATATGCTGAACTCAAATTAACTGTTAGTTATTGAAGAAAATTACCTTTTTGTTATCTAAATGTCCATAAAATAAACGAACTATATCTTGCACTTTTTCTCTCCCGTAACTCTCACGATGTCATGTAGAATGACATTTTATCGGATCCTCAAGGAATATATTCGATATATTACCAGAAATGTAATTTTTATTTTACTTTGTTTGTTTTGATGATTGAGATTTAACTGTTCGTTGAAGGTGCAATGAGAAGCAATAAATTATTCAGACAAAAAACATCAATTTTAAATTATCAAAAAATAAAAAATTATAGAATATTTCCTCATTACTTCCTCCACATTGAGAATTCATTGATGCTTTTTACAAAGAAGACAACATTTTTTTCTCCATCGTCATTTAATCATAGATCGTTTAGCAGTTTCCAACTCATCGGGTCAATTACTTAAAAAAAAACACCGTTTAAATTAACTATGTGCTGTTATCCGAAAACATCTTTTCTGGTGGGAAAAAGAGGGAAGTATGAAATGATTTAGTGTAAAAAAACAAATCGTATCGGGGAAAATAAAAACCTGTTTTGTGATAATCGAGGTGAGGTCAATATGAATAAAAATATGATAAAACAGTAGTACTGAGAATATTTTTCATAAGTTCAACTAAAAGGTACATTTTTTCCGAAATTTATTAAATATAATAAAAAGCTGAATTTCATGTTGAACTTAATAAACTTGATTATATATATATATATATATATATATATATATATATATATATATATATATATATAGGCAACAATTTATAATTTAAACATGTTCCGTTAAAAACGACTGACAAGGAAGATTTAATTAATTTTTTATTTAGTTTTTCCAGTATTCTTACATGTTTTGTTTCTGCCGGAGATAAGGAATGTAAAAATGTTCTATAATTGTCGATTTTCCAAGCGATTTCAGCCACTTCACTGGCCATTTAAAATAATTTTATATTTCTGATGCTGTTATGGCTGCATGTTTGACTGTAATGTAATGTAATTTATATATATATATATATATATATATATATATATATATATATATATATATTAATGCAGGTTTCATTGAATAATATAGACAAGTTGTGTCTATTAATTTTGTGTAGGATCCGTTCATACCGTCTGATATACTTGATGGTGATGTCATTAAAAGACAACAAAAAATCACAGTATTTGTTGAATTTTTTATCGGGTCAAAGCTTTCGGCTCACATAAGCCATTATCAAAGAGTAAATATTAACACACAGTAAACATAGAACATTTAAGCTATTAACAATAAAGATAATTGAATTGAAAATATAAGTCCATCCCTACCGTGGCGGATGGCCGAAGACAGTGACAAAATAGTGAGCCGAAAGCTTAGACCCGATAAAAAATTCAACAAATACTGTGATTTTTTGTTGTCTTTTAACGACATCACCATCAAGTATATCAGACGGTATGAACGGATCCTACACAAAATTAATAGACAACACTTGTCTATATTATTCAATGAAACCTGCATATATATATATATATATATATATATATATATATATATATATATATATATATACTCGCCTTTGTCCTGACGATCCGGCGAGATTTTAGATTTAGTTCGTGTCTTTGCTCTACTTTCGTATTTTCGTGCCTTCGTATCGAGCTCTTTATTGATAATGTTTTCGTCTTGGTTTTTTTTTCTTTCGAACACAGCTTTAGTTTTGTTTGTTTCTTTTTTTGATTCCCATTTACCCATTTGGTATTACCTTTTGGGTTTGACGACTTAATTTAACGTTTTGTTAACGGTAGGACTTTATGATTTTAGTCATTAGTGATACTGTTTTCTTGGTACGTTTTACTATAATAATAATAATAATAATAATAATAATAATAATATATATATATATATATATATATATATATATATATATATACAGAGGGAGAATCGCCGACTGAGGCTAATTCGGTCGGGTTTCAAACCTGGGTTAAAAAGCAATCGGAGTCTAACCGTACTGATGAGCTGTGATACAGCAAAACAGATCTGTCTGCGAATGACAATATAGATAGATAGATAGATATGAATAGACTGAGATAGATAGATAGATAGATAGATAGATAGATAGATAGATAGATAGATATGTGTGTGGGGGTGTATGTGTGGGGGTGTATTGACATATACTAATATTTAGCGCCTTTTAACATCATTACTGATAAAAGTATTTTGGCAACCAGGACGTTTTTTGCGAACTACTCGATATTGGAGTGGAGTTAGAGCGTTGATAATGTTAGTAAAAAGATTTGTCACTTTAACTGAGCAGGTTCATGACGGCTTTGAAATTTCATGAGGACACCATTAAGATATTTATGCAGACATTTTGCATTATTTTTAGTTTTAGTTTTAGTATCTTTGCTTTAAATTTTTTTTAAGTTAAATTTTTCCATGTTTTTCTAAGAGAACGGTTCGGTGGTTTGAGACGCTGTTACGATAAATGGAATCAACATTTATTTCTCGTGACACTGTATTTCCTTTTATTGTATCTCTTTTTCCTTTCTTTTTCTCTTCTTGCTTTTCATTCAGTTTTTCTGTTTCCCCTTTTTTCTTTTTTCTCTTTTTCTCTTCTTTACATTAATCAATCGTCTATCTTTTCTTTATCCTTGATTTCCTCTTTCTTTGGGGTTCTTTTCGAATGAGCGAGAAATTTTCGTAAATAACCGTTACAAATGTCTATTCTAATATGGACATGTGACCGTCTATTTAAAATAAAATAAGATAAAATAAATTTGGGTGGGGATATTTTGAGGAGCAGCTGTTGTATCATTTGGGTCTGAGGAGCCGTGATAATAACATCAGAACGCGGTCAAATATGTATTTTAGATTATTACCTATTGTAATAATCTAATATCTTTTATAAATTATATTACTCTATTAAATTAAATAAATGAATTTAACATTGAGTTCTCTTGTGTTCGTCTCTATCGGAATTTACCTGGATTGTATACCAAGTGTGCTATGTTATAGATATATCTATATATATATAGTGAATGTCTTTAACCGACTTTGAATATTTTAGTGCAGACAATGATGTCTATTTGTTTATTGCTAAAATATTTTATAACTTCAATGAAATAGCAATAAAATCATTCTGTGGGCCTGTCGATATATTAAGTAATGACTTCCGTTCGGATTTGTGAAAACGTTGCTGAAATCGACAAGTACCAGAAGCCGTCAAACTACAACGACCAAAAGGGTTCGGCCATGACAGCCGTGAGGAGAAATAAATATAATTCCACGTCCCTGAAATGGCCGAAGCTTTGTGCCTTTTACAACCAACAATTATGTAATTAGATATTACGCGTGAGTCCAGGCCGTAAGAAATGAAGGTACAATATTTATTTCAATATGCCGTCTAAAATGACGGTATCATATATATTGATGTAACTACTATCGTGTATTTTACTTTAAAGACAAAAAGTAAAAAAAAAAAGAATCAACATCCCTAAACCTGACAAGAGGGATATATTTTAGAAAAAAAAGATTATATACTACAATTTCATGGGTAATACATATTTCACCGCACAATGATGACCTTCAGGCTCGTCAGACCTAAATGATACAACAGTTAATCTTCAAAATATCACACCCCAAATATTTTTATATACAGACGCTCACATATCCATATTTAGAATAGACATTTGTAACGGTAATTTACATAAAAATTTCACATTCATTAAAAAAATGATATATTGATAAATGGAAAAAAGAGAAAAAAAAGAAATAGAAAGAAAAAGAATAAACGAACAGAATACAGAGAAATAAACGTTAACTTCAAGTATCGACATAACGTCTACAGTGACTCGTCTGCTTTCTTAGAAAAACATGACGTGGAAAATTTAACACTGAAATTTAATTTCAAATATAATGGGATATATTTACGGTAGAAATTAAATTGCCAATCATAACTTTAATACAAATTAAAAAATAAATACTATTAATAAATTTAGAAAAGAAAAATTATAGTGATATATATATATATATATATATATATATATATATATATGTGTGTGTGTGACTGTGTGTGTATGCGTATGTAACCGTCTTTCCAGACGGATGGTATTCATTTTTATTGATTTTAAAGATGATAAACATAGTAAAGAATAAGCATAGTGAAGCTGAGGAAAATAGCCGAACAATGTGAATATCTTTTTAAATGTCTTTTTTTAAAATTATTTTCATGGGATAGTATTCTGGTGCTGTCAACAATTATGATCATTTAATTGGAAGGTTGAAAAGAACGTACATTTCAATGTTGTGCATTAGAACTTGTATCCGACATATTAAGTGTAAGACATCTTGATAAAGTAGTGGTCTTCCAGCCAACATACATACTTATTTTTTGTCAGAGATACAATCTCTCAAAGAACATTTAAACTGATATAAAAGGTTGACTTTTTTCAAATCAGTCAGTCAATCAGTTAACCCTCTAGGGCCATTCGTATCATATTTGATACAGTATTTCCCTAAAAGAAACAGTTGGTATTTCCCTATAAGGAAACATTTGGTATTTCCCTATAAGGAAACATTTGGTTTTCATTTACTGAGCAGTCAGTACTGCTTTCATTTGAAATTTATAAAATATTTCTCTTAAAAAATTTTTCAGGAAAATATTTCTTTCAAGGCTTGTTTTCATACTGTATCAAATATGATACGAATGGCCCTAGAGGGTTAATTTGATGCAGCAAGAAAATGCCAAGCCACAAACAGCCAGGAAGACCAAAGCCAAGTTTGAAGAGCTGGACGGCGTTGAGGTTCTGTCACATTCAGCATACAATCCTGACTTTGCTCCATCAGATTACGGCCTTTTCCGCTCAAAGGAACTCTTTCTGAAGGGCAGCCAATTCACCTCGTTTGATGAAGTCGTGGAAGCGTGTCAAGAATTCTTTGATTCGAAGCCGGCTGAATGGTACTTTGACCAGATCCGAAAGCCTGCAGATCGATGGCAGAAAGTCTTGAAAAATGATGGTTTTTATTTTGAGCAATATTTTTTGTTGTTTTTGCGAGTAAAATTTCAACTTTTTGCAAGTGTTTTCTGATAACCTTCGATTACTTGGCGAGTAGAATTTCAAGTCGAATCGGCGGCCCTTCAGAAAGTGTTGCGTTTAGCGGAAAAGGCCGTAATCTGATGGAGCACAGTCAGGACTGTTGGCTTGATGTGGCAGAACCTTACCGCCGTCCAGCTCTTCAAACTTGTCTTTGGTCTTCCTTGAGGTGTGTGGCTTGGCATTGTCTTGCTGCATCAAAGCGCGCTTTCGGTTGATCTGAGCCGGGTACTTTTGTTACATCTTTTCGTAGACCCGCTCAAGTTGCTGACATTAAAGTTCAGCACTGATGGCACCAACATTTGGAATCAACTCAAAATGCACGTTTCCTTCAAGGTTCTACCAAACGCACAACATGACTTTCTTGCCGAATGAATTTTGTTTTGGAACCGACGGTGTCTCTTGCCCTTTCTGAACCCATCGCTTCTCTCAATTCTGCTGGACCAGATAGATCCATTTCGCAGGTGTTTACGAACTTTTGGGACATATCAAGGACGTTAACATAAAAACATCCACCATCAGAGACGATTTTATGTTGTGTTGACATAAACCTTTGTTAAGCAACAATAACATTTACCAAAAATAAGAAACGCATTTCGCAAATGTGTAATGCGGTTCTATGACGTCACACCGCGTAATAGTGCGATATGACAACAGAGACATGTATTCAAATACAATGTAATGTGTTATGACCAGATTGAAACATTATTTTATAAGTGAGGGCTGTTTGGGTTTAATGAAGATGGCCTCGAATATCTAAAGATTTCCTTACTGTGTGTTTGAGTGTGTATTATTGTATTGTTGACTAAAATCTCTCTGATATTACCTACATGACTATGTTTTTCTAAGAAATGTTGTTTAATTATTACGCTTAGACCAAACTTAATAAAAAATCTTGGAGAATTTTTGTCTTTATTTTCACCTGAAATTAAAGCCAAAAAAACGACGATTAAACATAATAGACGTTCATTGTCTCTTATATTTAACAGCATAGGTTTAGAAAATTCTCTCTCTCTCTCTCTCTTTCTCTCTCTCTCTCTCTCTCTCTATATATATATATATATATATATATATATATATAGTAATTATAACAATATTAATAGTAACAGAAATAATTCTGCTAATACCAGTAATAGTTATACTATAATTTAGATCGTCTTGAATAACCCATGGAGGACAAACTCGGAGGGAAAAGGAGGGGAAGTAAAAAAAGAAACAAACGAAGTACATGAACAAGAAGTCAAGTGCTCTTAGAAAAGGAAAAAAACTCCAAGACGAAAACCCTAACAATAAGCGCTCAATAGGAAAGTAGAGTAACAAAGACAGAAAATCTAAGCAAGAGCCAACAAACCTACCTAGGTTTTACCTTTCGGCTCTTCAGGATAAATTGGCCAATTTACTTTGAGGAGCCGAAGGGTGAAATCTAGGTGGGGTTTTTGGCTCTTGCATAGATTTTCTGTATATATATATATATCATGCTCATGAAGAGAAAGACAACTGCAAGGCAGACTTCGGCTCAGTTTCTTGAAGAGTATTATAGCGAGGCAGCGTCTGATCAGTTTACTCTCTTTTATACCAGTTATTAAACTTTAGTACTAGTACCATGCTCTCTCCGAAACACTATGCAGAAATGGTTTAGACGCTTCCAAAAAAATAACGATTTTGGTGTTCACGGTTAAGAAAGCTCTGGCGCACTGAAAAAGTTTAAAGACGAAGAATTAGAGACATTACTTCATGAAGAAACATGTCAGGCACAAGCTGAACTTGCAGAATCATTATGAGTTGGTCACACAATTTTGGAAACGTTTGTAAGCATTAGGAATGATCCAAACCAAAGATGGTGCCGTATACGTTGAAGCTGAGAGACGTCGAACGGTGATTTATCACATGTGAACAGCTGCTTCAAAGCCAGAAAAGGAAGGTTTTTGCATTGCAACGTGACCAACAATGACAAGTGGATACACTACGATAGCCTTAAGCATAGAAAATGGGGTAAGCCTAACCACACATCAACATCGGCAGCAAACCTGAATATCCATGGCTCAAAGCTTGTGCTCTGCATTTGTGTGAATCAGCTGAGTGTAGGTTATTATGAAACTTATATATATATATATATATATATATATATATATGTTGTTTAATTATACTCTTAGAATCAACTTAATAAAATATGTTGTTTAAAAATTGTTGTCTAAAATGTCGTTTAAAAATGTTGTTTAAAAAAATAAAAAATGGTAAAAGATAAAATGAGTTATTAAAAATCGCGTGAAGAAACCACTCATTATATATATATATATATATATATATATATATATATAATTAATCCCAAACATAGCTCAGACGGTGTTTGGATTGCGTTTAATCAAGAAACAGCCTGTCTCATGTGGATGTTGACCTCGATGTCCATTTTTATATTTAGATCCACTCTTTCGCTTATATAGCATACTTGGATCATGAATATCTGTCAGCTCTGTTACGTTTCATACGTGATACATGTTTGAGCGATTATGTTTCGTAAAAGACATGACTGATTGGGCAGAAGATGTGTATCACTGGCGCCTCAAACCAGATTCTTTGGAGAGATGCATCTCTCGTCAGCCAGGGAAATTTGGTCAACCAGCCGGAAGTAAGGCAATTACTTTCATCCTTTCGGTAATATCCAAACATGGGACGGCTATATACGTTATTTCGGAATATAGACTCGAAGGTGGTTTGCCGCAAATATAATTCATTTGCCTTATTTCGATAGCTCTGAGAGTCAGGGGCATCTAGAAGTGCGTGAATTTCCTGTATCAACACCTAGGGCTGTCCCTTGGCTAGGTTAATCCAGTATTACCCCTAAATTATTAAATCTTCAGCAGACTGTGCAATTATCTTGTGTTATAAACAAATGTCTAATATTATCTTGAACATTCATAATAAATACATCACTAGCCACTATAAAGTTTTGACTAGTACTTAGAGAGTGCCCCCTTCCACAAAACAAAGGGATATCAATTAAAATGTGAATATATAACTACATGTCCCTGACAAACGAAATTAACGTAGGTGCAATAAGTGAAAAACAAAAAAAATGAAGATATTCAAAGTGTTATGTATTTTATAATCAATTTGTGAAATCTTCACAAATGTTCAGTATACATACACGACACAGTACGTCATTCGTCCAGCTTCTGCCAAACACGCTGTAGTATGTTTTGCGTAACATTATCCACTGTCTCAATGATTCTCTTCGGAAGTTCTCCTAACCTTATAGAGGAATGAATGTAGAACTATTCTTTCGCAATAGAAAAAAATTACAGTGAGTCAAGTGATGTAATCAATTCCCAAGTAGACATCTATGCAGATGGCACCCTCATATACTCCCGTATCAAGAGGAAATCTGCGAAGGATGATAAGGTAAACCTAGCTGCTGCCTTTCAAAAGCCCACTAATATGTGATTAAATGGGGTAAAGACTAGCTCGTAAATTTTATCTTTTTACTATATCTCTAAAAGCACGAGAAGAGAAACTTTGTGACCTACCATCGGAATGGATGACCCTAATCTCCTAGAGAACATCACACATCACCCCTTCAGATTTACACTTTCAAATGATCTTAAATGTAAACATTACACCAAATCCATAGCTGCGTCTGCTGCTTGAAAGGCTGGCTCATTGTTTTGAGTCAGGAAGATTTTTCTCGGAGTCCATTTTTCACATTTATAAATCTGCCATTCGTCCGTGCATTGAATACTGTTGCCATATTTGTTCGGGTGCCCCTGCTCTTCATCTTGAGGTTTTCGACAAAATCCAAAAGAAGGGTCTGCAATACAGTCTATCCTAAATTGACAGCTCGCTATCAGTCACTTTCACACCGACGTGATCTGACTTCTCTCTGTCCTTTCTACAAGTATTTTCATGTCTACTCTGCTGATGAGTTTTTCCCTACTTCTCTACCACATGTATTTATTCGTACAACTAAAATTAGCACCTAGCTCTTGTCGTTTTACAGTCGAAATAGTTAAATATAACTGCCTTCTCTCCTCACAGTTTTTTTCTTGTTGTGGGATCTCCCCTTTGTATATGATATTGGACTCGACTGAGAATACATTACTCCTGCCATAGAGTTGAGAGACATAGTAGAGATCCGTGCGAGTTATCGGAGAGTACTGGAACTGATACGTAAGTTACCGAGATATACTGAAGTTACCCAGAGACTACCACATCAGAAGTCAGACAAGCTCTGAGCTCAACTCAGCTAGAATAATATACACGGATATATTATTTCCAAAGACTTCTCTTCAAGACTTGTATATATTTACTTCTTACTAATAGCATTCCTGGATTTATTAACCTGCGTTAAAGTTTGTATATTACGTCCAATATAACCTACATTTCTATCTCAATATCTCATCTCAGTCATTAATTTGTGCCGTTCTTCACCCGGAATTCACAACACTTGTACTTGCCGTTTTACAGCTCCCTACTGTTGGCTTTCTATCCTAATAGCTACAAACTTTAAAATTAAAAATTAACGTCAATTGACATCTTCTATCTACTTCGTTAGATTCCATCACTTATCATTTCTTTGACATACCCTGTACCTTGTTTTTTCTCCAACTTTAACTCACTGCCTTGCTTGGGGTGAAATGATTATAAAAAATTATGTCAACCTGGTGGTCATTTCAAAAGCACAGTGGCATTATCTTTGAAAACCACGGTTCATCTGATTTTGACTAAGATAAGCCTGCACGCTCACTATTACAGATTTTACACATTTCGTTATAATTTTCGATGATTTGCTCGAAAATTAGCTAAAAAGAATGCGGTTAATTTTTTGATTTCCTGTATTTCATCTTAATTTTAGCCATCTCTTGCAATGAGTTATGGGTTACTTAAAACACCTATTGTCCATTCGTGCAAAACAGAATAAATTGGGAAGAAAGTAACATAAAAATGTGTATGTTGTTTGTAAAATTCGCCATAATTCATTGATAAAGCGCAGGGATCAGTTTATGTATTGATTATAATAGAGAATCAATCTCCCGAATGTATATTATATAGCAACGACAGTCCATGATGGTCATAAAGTCAGGGATCAGTTTATGTATTGATTATAATAGAGAATCAATCTCCCGAATGTATATTATATAGCAACGACAGTCCATGATGGTCATAAAGTCAGGGATCAGTTTATGTATTGATTATAATAGAGAATCAATCTCCCGAATGTATATTATATAGCAACGACAGTCCATGATGGTCATAAAGTCAGGGATCAGTTTATGTATTGAATATAATAGAGAATCAATCTCCCAATGTATATATAGCAACAATAGTCCATGATGGTCAGAAAGTAAGGGATCAGTTTAGGTATTGATTATAATAGAGAATCAATCTCCCGAATGTATATTATATAGCAACGACAGTCCATGATGGTCATAAAGTCAGGGATCAGTTTATGTATTGATTATAATAGAGAATCAATCTCCCGAATGTATATTATATAGCAACGACAGTCCATGATGGTCATAAAGTCAGGGATCAGTTTATGTATTGATTATAATAGAGAATCAATCTCCCGAATGTATATTATATAGCAACGACAGTCCATGATGGTCATAAAGTGAGGGATCAGTTTATGTATTGAATATAATAGAGAATCAATCTCCCAATGTATATATAGCAACAATAGTCCATGATGGTCAGAAAGTAAGGGATCAGTTTAGGTATTGATTATAATAGAGAATCAATCTCCCGAATGTATATTATATAGCAACAATAGTCCATGATGGTCATAAAGTCAGGGATCAGTTTATGTATTGAATATAATAGAGAATCAATCTCCCAATGTATATATAGCAACAATAGTCCATGATGGTCAGAAAGTAAGGGATCAGTTTAGGTATTGATTATAATAGAGAATCAATCTCCCGAATGTATATTATATAGCAACAATAGTCCATGATGGTCAGAAAGTAAGGGATCAGTTTAGATATTGATTATAACAGAGAATCAATCTCCCGAATGTATATTATATAGCAACAACAGTCCATGATGGTCATAAAGTAAGGGGTCAGTTTATGTATTGCTTATAATAGAGAATCAATCTCCCGAATGTATATTATATAGCAACAACAGTCCATGATGGTCACAAAGTCAGGGATCAGTTTATGCATTGATTATAACAACATTTATTAAACAACATTTCTCTGAAAAACATAAACATGTAGGTAATATCAGACAGATTTTGGTCAACAATACGGTGATCCTTACTCATACACACAGTAAGAGGAACCTGCAGATATTGGAAGCCATTTACATCAAATCAAAACAACCAACACTCAATAAAATCAACTTTAAAACAGGAAATAACATATTACATTGCATTTGACTACATGGTTTTGTTGTCATTTCGCGCTATCTCGCGGTGTGACGTCATAAAACCGCATCGCAAACTTAAGAACTGCGTTTATTATTTTTGGTAACTATTGCCGTTGCCAAGCGGAGTTTTATGTCAACACAAAGTGAAATCGTCGGTGATGGTGGATGTTATAATATTTCAGTTTAAACTACCTCTCTGAAGATGGCTCATGTGAGCCGAAAGCTTAGAAGAAAATCAATAAATAATTATCCAAATGTTGGAGAATTTTTGTCTTTATTTTCAACTGAAATTAAAGCAAAAATACGACGTTTAGAACGGCTCATGATTAAATATAATAGACATTCATTGTCTCTTATATTTAATAGCATATATATATATATATATATATATATATATATATATATATATATATACTTGCTTTCCCAACAACTAAAATCGCCAAGAATTTAAATGTAAAATCAATAGTCATCTTCTATTTCATTAACGTGCATCCTCATTTTCATGCTCCGTTCTCCGTCCACCCACTCTCATCAGTATTCTCATCCTTATTTTGCCCACTTCCTGACACCCCCTATAACATGTCACTCTTTCTAATAATTATCCTCCCTGCAAAACAGTGTCAGTAAAATGCCTTGCTTGGGGCGATATAATTATAAAAGATAGATAGATAGATAGATAGATAGATAGATAGATAGATAGATAGATAGATAGCCCGACTGCTACAATCTACAAGAATTTAAATGTAAAGTCAATAGTCATCTCCTATCTCACTGACCTGCATCCTCTCTCACTCATGCTCCTTTCTCTGTCCACTCCACTCTCATCAGTATTTTCGTCTTTCTCTTGCCCATTTCCTGACACCCCCTATAACCTGTGACTTTTTCTCATACCTATTCTCCTATGTCACCCCCTGCAAAACCGTGGCAGTAAAGTCCCTTGCCTGAGGCGATATGATTATAAAAAAAAAAGGGAACGTTTATAGGATAAAAAATACATCTGAAAACGAAAAAAGGACAGCTGAATATAAAAATTCAAACCGAAATGTAAACACATATTCTCCTCCTGCAGTTCTTTCTATTCATATTCATAAAGCGGCTATCGTAGGTCTTATGCTTTTCCTGATCTTCACCAATGATCTTCCTAACGCAATCAGTTCTCAAAAAGGCATCTGTGCAAATGAAATCATCATCTATTTTTACCTCAATAAAAAGATTTTGTTTTAATCATTTCACCCCATGCCAGATGTAAACGCCACTGATGTGCAGGGGGCTACATCAGAGAGTTAAAGTTTTAGGCAAGAGAAGAGTGAAGACAAAGACGAACCAGCTACAGAGGGTGAAAGAGAAAGGTCAAGGAAAGGATGGCAACACAGGAGTGAAGACAGTTACGAAGGTAGTGAAAAAGGAAACGAACAACATACACAGGTTGATGTGGAAAAAGCTAGAAGTAAGTGGATAAGAGATGGGAATTGACTTTGCATTTAAATTCTTGGAGGTTCGAACCCGGACTAGATATAAATACTGTTTAATCATTTGTGTCATTTTTTTTTTTTTTGCGAGACATCGTCTCAAAGAATATTTCCAACTAAGGCTCAAAACTTCCATTCAAGCCACCGCCTGCTTCCAAAGCGTCCGGGCAACCAAATTTCACTCACATGAACCGGGTGAACCAGCGGTTTTCATCCACTTCCCAAAGTTTATGGAGCTAGAAACAAAGAGAGTTCTGGATTGCAAGATGGCACTGAATGCTAGAAAATATCATCAAAGTCAAAAGAAAAACCTGAAGCAACTGAAATGTGGTTCTACAGAAGGATGTTGCGAATATCAATGACGAGCACATGAGCAATGATGAGGTTTTAGAAAGGATGGAAACAAAAAAGAAATTAATACTTAGCATCAGGAAGAGTGAGATGAAGTTCTTTGGACATGTAATAAGAAAGGAAGGCTTGGAGAATCTGATACTCACAGCCTGAGCAGGTAGATGGCAGAGCGGGGTTTGGATGGGCTAACAGGAGAAAGCGTGCTAAGAGCTACAATGGATAGAAAGACGGGGAAGGTCATGATCGCCTACGTCCTGAAGGGACATGACACATAACTGAAGAGAGAGGTTTATTAACTGGTGTATCTACTTGCATCATGTCTTGGTGAGCCTATGAACTTTACAGCCTTCCTCTTTGTCGGTTTTCATGAACTGTAATGTCCCTCTTCCGATATGATTATAGACGACTTTATACAAACAAGGTAATCGCTAAAGCGACTTCTAAATCTGTTTATCCTTTATTTGAGTCAGAGACAATGGTCGAAGTTAATCGTCCGTTTATTTTTTGCATAATTCGCTAGTAAGTCCGGAGGAGACAGTCGCTGGTGCGCCACTCTCTTTACCTGCCACATATTTCCCGCCATATATCCCGGTTTTCTTGGTGTATTCACTACGTGTCGTGTCTGAAGCATTTTAATCCGGCACAATAACTCTCTCTCGTGGTTTAATCACAGCCCACATCATCCAATTTAGGTGTATTGCTTTGGTCGCAAAAATGTGACCGTTGTATTTAATCTGAGGAACCCTTCATTCCTGGCTGGTGACCTGCATCGATTAGGCCACACGCCAATTGGTGAAAAAATGCTTCTGAAACGATTTACTGGTGCCAGACTTCTTAGAAACTATCGTGTAAGAATTTAAGAGATACCTAAGTACCAATGACGCTCATCTACACGAAGGTGCTTTGGATGACGGGACTATAATTCTATAATCTGCGGTGTAACTTGCTACAAATATTTAAGGGAAAAATAAAAAAAAGGTGTTGAAAAATAAAAGACGGTTTGCATTTTATTAGGCTGCCCCAAAAGTTCATAAATACTTGTAAAAATTGAAATTTTACTCGCCAAGTAATCTAAGGTTACCAAAAAACACTTGCAAAAAATTGAAAGTTTACTCGCAAAAACAACAAAAATTATTGCTCAAAATAAAGACCATCGTTTCCCAAGATTTTCTGACATCGATCTGCAAGCTTTTGGATCTGTTTAAAGTACCATTCTGCCGGCTTCGAATCAAAGAATTCTTGACACGCTTTATCGACTTCATCAAACGAGTCGAATCGGCGGCCCTTCAGAAACTGTTGCATTGAGCGGAAAAGGCCGTAATCTGCTGGAGCACAGTCAGAACTGTAGGCTTGATGTGGCAGAACCTCAACACCATGCAGCTTTTCAAACTTGCCTCTGCTTTTCCTGGCGGTGTGTGGCTTGGCATTGTCCTGCTGCATCAAATCGCGCTTTCGGTTGATCAGAGCCGGGACCTTCGCTTCAACTTTTCGTAGACCCGCTCAAGTTGCTGACAGTAAAGTTCGACACTGATGGCACGACCATTCGGAACCAGCTGAAAATGCACGATTTTTTCAAAGGTCCACCAAACGCACAACATGACTTTCTTGCTTTAATCGATCTTGTTTAGTAACCGACAGTGTCACTTGCCCTTTCTGAACCCATCGCTTGTCTCGATTGTGCTGGACCAGATAAACGCATTTCGCAAGTGTTTACGAATTTTTGGGACAACCTAATATTTTCCGCCATCTATGACGGTTTTCTTAGTGTCTTCACTACGTGTCGTGTCTGAAGCATTTTAATCCGGCACAATAAATCTCTCTCGTGGGTTAATCACAGCCCACATCCTCTAATTTAGGTGTATTGCTTTGGTCGCAAATATTGAGACCGTGGTATTTAATCAGAGGAACCCTTCATACTTGGCTGGTGACCTGCATCGAGTCCCTAGGTGCGAATTTGTACGAGATACTAGATTAGCAAATAGGTCCCACCCTTTTACAGTTAAACCGATAAAATATAACCACAATTTCTACTCCAACAGCTTCTTTTATCGCATTCTCCGCTTGTGGAATTCCCTTACCCGACAGCTACAATCTTCAAGAGTTTAAATGTAAGCTCAATAGACACCTCCTAACAAACTAACGCGCATCTATTCTCTTAAACCCTTTTCCCATCTGCATCCTTACCGGTCTATCACTCTCCTTTTCACATTTCCTATATCTAACCAGCCTTTCTCACCACCTTCACCTATGTAACCACCTGCGCAATAGTGGCAGTGAAATGCCTTGCTTGGGGTGAAATGATTAAAAAAAAATTAGCCCTACGCTAATTAGTGAAAAAATGGTTCTGAAAAGATTTACCGGTGCATGAAATTATCACGTAAGAGATTTAGGAGCTACCTAAGTACCAATGTCGCCCGTATACACGAAGGTGCTTTGGATGACGGGAACATAATTCTATAATCTGCGGTGTAACCTGCTACAAATATTTAAGGGTAAAATAAAAAAAAAGTGTTGAAAACTAAAATGGGGTTTGCATTTTAGTTTAAACTTTAGCGTCCCTGATGTGGTCTTTTACGTTATCATTATCACCAAACAAAGCTTAAGTGTCACTCAAATTAATAGTTACAGAATTACGTATATTTTTGGCGGAAGAGGAGCGTATAAAACGTGCAGATTACAAGAATATGTAGGATTATTATTACGAATGAGACTAGATTTGAAGCGTTTGCTGTTTTAGTTATTGGGAAAGCGTCTGTGCCGGAGTTTGATTTATAAAGTAGCGGTTATTGGGAAGAAACTGTCGGGGGAAAAGTTCATCCTGCTAATTTTTTTTTAA
Source organism: Ascarosepion bandense (assembly GCA_037127315.1). Classification (NCBI taxonomy): domain Eukaryota; kingdom Metazoa; phylum Mollusca; class Cephalopoda; order Sepiida; family Sepiidae; genus Ascarosepion; species Ascarosepion bandense. Next base: position 723,653 of record JBBBDQ010001348.1, read on the forward strand.
AATCATATCACCCCGAGCAAGGCGGTAACGCCACTGATGTGCCGGGGGCTACGTAAGAGTGAAAAGATTAGTGGAGAGAAAGCCGGAAACCACATCCTAAACAGGGAACAAGGGATGAGCCTCTACACCTGTTCAATAGACGTGGGTGGGGTGTGAACCGGGCGATAGTTTAGTCTATCTACTCCAATTGAAAAAAAAACAAGTGAAAATTGGAAGAGAAAACCAGAAACCACATCCTAAATAGGGAACAAGGGATGAGCCTCTACACCTGTTCAATAGACGCAGGTGGGGTGTGAACCGGGCGATAGTTTAGTCTATCTACTCCAATTGAAAAAAAAAGTGAAGATTGGAAGAGAAAACCAGAAACCACATCCTAAATAGGGAACAAGGGATGAGCCTCTACACCTGTTCAATAGACGTGGGTGGAGTGTGAACCGGGTGATAGTTTAGACTATCTACTCCAATTGAAGAAGAAGAAGAAGAAGAAGAAGAAGAAGAAGAAGAAGAAGAAGAAGAAGAAAAAAGTTAATGGTGGTGAGTTAACTAAGTTTTAACTTAGTTAAAAGTCCGGTCAAAGAAATTTCTTTGAAAAAAGGTAAAGAATACTCGTTCAAATAACCATGAAACAATTTTAAAATTAGCCATAAAAAATAAAACAAAATCAAATCAAAGCAAAATTATAACTTACTTTTAAGAATATTTCAAAGCTGATCCTAAACCAAACACACGTGTACTAACGCCAGTAGAGAAAAAGAATTATTTTATCTTTTGCCTGAGGAGTGGTGGGGTCAACTAGACAATAACCAGGCAAAAGACGAACAAGGAATTTAACAGGAATTTGTTTTTTTAAATAAAAAGGACAAAATTATTCAGCGGCCAAAGAAATTTCTTTGAAAAAAGGTAAACACTCGTTCAAATAACCATGAAATTATTTTAAAATTAGTCACAAAAAAATAAAAAGTATTAGAAGGTCCACCCCAGCGTACAGGGTTTGGCTGAACACTTTCGATGGAAAGAAACAGAGCTGCTTGAAGGGCGTAACTTTTTATCTCTGTGAATAGAGCGTATAAAGTGTTAAGAAAATCAATCTCCAATAAGGCTGTGTAATCTATTTCGAACTCAAAGTAAAAAAGAAAGAAATGGTAAGCTCTATCACAGATGTAACAGCAATGGCCCATTCTTCGTCTTATCTGATATTTGCAAAGACAAAGCATATAAACGCAGTCAGATACGTTCTGGCGTCGTAAAACGTTTAACAGTGTATATAGCCATGAATCATATAATCAGTTGTGTCTTTGTCCTCGAAGACAGAGTGTGGCTCAGTTGTATCTCTGTCCGAGGACAGGTATGCAATTGAGAAAAATTATATTGAGAAACGCCTGGTCCCAGGGAACAGTGTTCCAAGACCGCGCTACCCCAGTGGACAAGAATGGTGAACCGGTTCTCGTCACCGGGTCCAGTACGACCGGCAGTTGCGTGGACTGGGAAAATTTTGTACCTTGCCCTCTCGTAGGCTCCCCAGATCTTGTATCGCATCCACTTACTAGTTAGGGGAAGGGGTCAATATCTGTGTATAGTGATGTTCATTGAAATTATCTTACTAAACATAATCTAATAAATTTTCTTAGCAGGTTGTCAAAGCAAAATAAGTGCAAAGATATTGACAGTTATTGGCTTTATTTCCATGTGCATTTTTTATTTCTTTTTTTTTATATAAATAAAAAATGTGAATGTTATTTGGGTAATATGGTGGTCATATTTGGTTGTCTCAATGGCTGATAATTATTGTAATTGTTATTTTTATTTCTCAAGTATTTTTGTCATCCAAATAAGTATAAATAAGAATTTAGTTTAACCCTTGTAAAGACGTCAGCTTGAGTGATATCAGATTGGTTCTAGCTATCGTAGGGAACTCCGGAATTAACCAACAAAACTAAAATAAACACACAAAACAAAGTCCTTGAAAATGAATGTAGAAACTTTCAAAAGTTTTCGGAAAAATGAACAAAACAGGAAGGAAAATGCACTCATCATTTCAAAGGTGAATTGATTATATGTAACCGCAAGTCTTACGTTAACAGTTTCTTTTCTCGATGATGGAATATTTTTCAGGTTCCTATGATTTCCAGTCAACTTAAATCTTCAAACAGAATTAAAATGCGATGTCAATCTCTATGTACTGCCTTGATTGTATTCTAGCTCTCTCACTCACTAATGTTTCACTTTTTTCGTATTCTTCAAGGGTTATAAAATTTGTTTGTGTTCAAAGGTTGAAATATATGAATAAAAAGAGAAAGAAAGAAACATTTGACCTTTTTTGGATACGGGTATACTGGGCAGCCACCCATGGACTAACCCATTTTATAATTCACTAATAGAAGGCTTAACCAATCAGAAAACTCAAAATATTCAGAGTGTATAAAAAGAGGCAACATTTTCCCGAGTATTGGAGAGCTAGACCGTTTTATTTTAGTTAAAAAAGTTGTTGTATTTTCAGTTTGTTTTTTGGATTCATCCCCCTCCAATCATTTCATATTTCATTAAATCTTTTAAATTATATTTTATATTGTATATAAATACATTTTTATTGTCATGGGTTTTCCCCGTTTTTAGGAATCCCTCGTAAATATGTGGTATTGTGGTGTATGCATGATTGGGAGATGATGCATGGGTTCTTTTGATGATTGAGCAAATTGTAATAAGTGAATGGGTTGTGATAGTGTTTAGCTCGGTATAGGATAGTTAACTGAAGCCGCCCTCTACACCTTCCCTTTTTCGCCCTTTTGCCACAATTTGTGTATTTTTACACGAATAAATATTGAGATCTAGACCGTTTCAGGAGAGTGTCTGATTCGGGAGTGTTAATCTTTGACGTTGTTTTATTTAGCAGATTACGTGTTGCGTGGATACTCTATATCCATATACTATGACGGACATGGTCAACAGATGGCAAGAGGATACTCTATATCCAGGAACGTTACCAACATTACCAACATTTTCTCGGTCGAACCTCCAAACAGATGCCAGGAGGATACTCTAGATCCATAACCTATGACGGATATGGTCAACGGATGGCAAGAGGATACTCTATATCCAAATTATCAAAATTACCTTCAGTGCAAGCGTTGAAATATACTAATAAAAATAAAAAAGAAGGAAAAGAGAAAAGAAAGCTTCGACATTGGGGCGGTTTTCTTGCAAATTGCACTGGAGATTTCTTTTTCGAAATTTTTCAACTTCGTATTTTTAAAGTTTTTAAAACCAAATATTTTTAAGAAAATCTCGCTGGTTATAAATATATGTTTATTATTTTTTTATTTTTGGAGCAGGAAAGATGTCGGCAAATTAATTCATTCTTTAAAAATTCAGGGCTACTATATTTTTAATATATTACTGCGAATTTTTCGCCTAGATTTCAAAAACAAGTAAATTTTTAATTCATGTATTTGCAGTTCATTTTGAAAGCTGAATGATACTAAATTTCGATCCTGCTACTTGCTATTTGATGTCTTAAAATGACCGTTTCAACATTTTGTGTTAAATTTAGTAGTGTTTGAAACAATCACTTCAAATTGTTCAATATATACACTGCCGGCCATAATTATTAGGACACCCCAGTTTTAAAAAAAAAATGATGTATTTCATACTATGTTCAGTAATTATTGCCAAGGGGATAATTCTAAATGAAAATAGAATGGTTCTTTTGTCATTATTACTTTGCAGAATTTTACAAGGCAAAGAGCGACAATTTACCCATCGCACCCTGTAGATTGAAACTATGTATTTCATACTATTTTTAGTATTTATTGCCAAGTGGATAATTCTAAGTGAAAATAGAATGGTTCTTTTTTATAATTTTTTTTGTAATGACAGAACGACAGAATTAACCAATAATAGTTACATAAACAGACAGAAAATGAAATCCTTCGAATCGAATATAGCGATTTTCGTAATTACCCGGGAGAAAAATGAACATTGAATTTACCAAATTATATAAAGCAACAAATATTGAGAATTAAAAAAAAAGTAATAAACAATTGAATTGACAGAATTTGTCAAATTTCGTCGATGTTATTCAAACCCACTTGAAAAATTCTTTATTCACAAATACAAATTTATATTACATTTATTAATCATCCTTCGTGTAGTAAAAATGAAATATTTTAAATAGGTAGTTGACGATTCTGGTTTCATTAGTCGCATGAATATCAGCAATGATAAGTGTTATCAGATTAGATATACACTACCGGCCATAATTATTAGGCAACCCCAGTCTTTCTTTTAAAAAATGATGTATTTCATATTATTTTTAGTATTTATTGCCACGTGGATAATTCTAAACGAAAATAGAATTTTACAAGGCAGCCAGGAAATCTTTTGCTTCGGTGAGCCAATAAGAAGAAGTGACTAGCATGGGGAATAGAGCACAAAAACTGGAGACCAGAACAGTTCATTTGATTCACATATTATTGGGCAGTATTAACACAAGAACAATTCTATTTTCATTGAGAATTATCGACATAGCAATAAATACTAAAAAATAGTATCAAATACATCATTTCCTTAAATGAACTGGAATGGCCTAACAACTATGGCCGGTAGTGTAGACGTTGAACAATTTAGTTAAAGTATATAAAGGTGCGCCTAATTTGCATGAGTTTAGTTCGGAATGATTATAAAATTGGATAGATTCTGCCGATAACCATGATTTTTGTAATATTTCACTTGCTGAAAATTATAAGAGCCCGGAGAGTTATCGATCGTCCCATAACTAACAAGTCAAAATACAACAACCAACATCAGATAAATATGAATATATAACAGGCAATGTGAAGAAAGACTAAATATACATACAAATATAGAAGCTGGAAAGAAAACAACCCGTATTAAATAGGTTATTTAACTGCGGCTGACATTTTAACATGGGTATAAATCATAATTAGTTTTCTCTCAGTCAATAATTATACTGACGTCAAAGAAAAAATAATTTTCATTTACTTGGTTTTTTATTTTCTAAAGATACTTCGAAGACTTGGATTACGGCAGAGTTAGTATTTTGAATAATCTAATTACCATCGAAATATACCTGATATATCGGAGAAACTTATTAATTTTTCTGCTGCATTATCACGAATTAAAACTCCCTACTTGATTAACATTTCCTATGACTTTCCAATTAACTCGGTTATACAGTCATATAATCTCACTACTGGCGTATGAATACATGATATATCACACGCTAAAAGTTTGCCTTCTTCTACCGAGAGCCCATAGCACAGAGGTAGAATTGACGACTGACGCTAATTCTGTAGAGTTTTAATCCTCGGAAAAACGCAATCGGATGTCTAACCATAATGATGAGCTATAGTACAGCGAAACAGATCTGCCTGCGTATGACTCTATCTCTCTTTCTATATATATATATATATATATATATATATATATATATATATATATAATAACTATAGTAATTACAATACCAATAGTAACAGAACTAATTCTGCCAAAACTAGTATTAATTAAGTCATAATTTAAATCGTCTTGTACAACCCACCGAGAACGAACTCGGAGGGAAAAGAAGGGGACGTAAAAAAAGAAACAAACGAAGTACATGAACAAAATGTCAAGCTCTCGTTGGAAAGAAAAAAACCTCATGACCAAAACCCTAACACTAAAGCGCTCAATACGAAAGTAGAGCAAACAATCTAAGCAAGAGCCAACTACCTACCACGGTTTCGCCCTACGGCTCGTCAGGGTAATTGGCCAATATTTCTGTCTATATATATATATATATATATATATAGATAGATAGATAGATAGATAGATAGATAGATAGATAGATAACGATAATAATTATAACAATATTAATAATAACAAAAATAATTCTGCTAATAGTAATAAATGTTATAGTATATTTAAGTTCTTCTTGAAAAACCCACCGAGAACGATCTCGGAGGGAAAAGGAGGGGAAGTAAAAAACGAAACAACCGAAGTACATGAACAAAAAGTCAAGCACTCGTAAGAAAGAAAAAAAACCCAAGACTAAAACCCTAACACTAAAGCGCTCAATACGAAAGTAGAGCAGCAAAGACAGAAAATCTACCTAGGTTTCACCCTACGGTCAATTTACCCTGACGAGCCGTAGGGTGAAACCGAGGTAGGTTTTTTTGTTCTTGTTTAGATTTCATGTCTATATATATAATCTCAAGAGAGATAAAGGCTTTATTATAAATGAGAGAAAAATTATATTATAACTTTTTATATAATTTTCCCTGTGTTCATATAATTTTTTTCTTTTCGGAACTCAAATTATATAAGAATTAAATTACATAGAAACCCCCTCTGAAACTCTTAAAACTTATGTTAATAGATTCATAACATCCAACAATGTTGTTGTTGGATCCATGAAAATCAGCAAAATTATGAGTGGTTATCAACCTGGATATTACACAGTAAATTAAAAATACATAAACCTGGATACCACGTACGGCCTATAATTTCTCAGATTCTAACACCTATCAATTATCAAAAATGTTTAATGATATTATCACCACTTACCTTTCTACCAATTGTAGTACTATATCAAGCTACGGATTTCTTCAAGTTCTAAGATCTACTGCACCAAACAATGGCACCCTCATAACGCTTGATGCCGAAAATCTACTGACGAATGTACCCGTTGCTGAAACTACAGACATAATAATTAACACCGTATATAAACATAATTCAGTCCCACCCACATCTATTAATTCCAAAATTCTTAAAAAATCTTACTTACTTGCATCACTAAAGTATCTTTTTACGATCATCTCGGCAATAATTACATCCAAACTAATGGTGAAACACTTTTGGTCTTTGCTTCTCAAACTTAGAACATAGCTTTTAAAAAAGTTAGTAAATCAAAAGCATATATTCGATGTTCTTTTCTCAATCTCACACATGAACTTAGCCAAAAAGCAAACTCCCATTTCTGGATGTTTTTGTAGATTCTAGTAATAATATTTTCATAACTTTAATATATAAAAAACCAACGAGCAAAAATTCTTGCCACTTTAATTTTATTAGTCAATATTCTCTTCAATACAAAATTAGTGTTAAAAAAATTTCTTCACAAGAGCGTACAAGAATTCATCTTCGTACCCGCTTTTCTCCAACAAAATACACAATTTGAAACAAACGCTTGTCAACAACGGCTTTCCAAATGATTCACCTGATTACAATATTAAACTTTTTCTTGGTAACGTAACCACTGACAACCATAAACACGCAGGCAAAAAAAAAAAAAAGATAAAAAAAATATTTTTTGCCAAAATCAATTGCACAATAACTCAATAACTACAGACAGGATGAACCTTCATTTTGCAATATCATCCGAAATTACGCAACACCGACCAATTCAATCAAGAAAATTAAATTAATTATCTATTATAAAAAATATTCAAACTTCCAACCTCATTATCAATAATAATAATTCACCTGCAAAATGTAAACGACAGAGAACCAGTGTCGTTTACGTATTTAGATGTCTTTGAAGAACTCAACGAACAAAATCCATAAAGAATTACATTGGCTATACCATCACAATTCTTCAATATGGCAGCAAATGTTGGACAATATCAACAAAGATGAAGGGAAAACTTGAATCATTATAGATTATTTTAGTTAAAGTGTCCTAACTGAAGATAGAAAGGGCGACACGGAAATCCGAAGGCGAATTGACATGGCAAAGGACGCGTTTCAGAAGCTGAGCAAAATACTAACACACAGGAAATTCTCACTGGAAACAAAGAAAAGAGTGCTGGACTGCTACATGATGTCAGTTCTTCAATACGGCAGCGAATGCTGAAGAATATCATGGAAAATGAGTACAAAACTGGAAGCAGCGGAAATGTGGTTCTACAGAAGGATGCTGCGGATATCGTGGATCGAGCATGTGAGCAATGACGAGGTTTTGAAAATGAGGGAAACGAAAAGGAAATTAATATTGAGCATCAGGAAGTGACAACTAAAGTTTCTGGGACATGCAATGAGGAAGGACTGCTTGGATAACCTGATACTAGCAGATCAGATAGAGGGAAAAAGAAACAGAGGAAAGCAGCGGATAACATATTTAAAAGGCCTGAGCAGGTGGATGACAGAACGGGGGCTGAGAGACGCTACAGGAGAAGGCGTGCTAAGAGCCACCAGGAATAGGGAGACGTGGAAGGCCATGATCGCCTACGTCCTGAAGGGACAAGGTACATCAAAAAAGATTACCACCCCAAAATTAACGAGAAGATTGACCTTGCACTTTTTCCGCAACAGGTCCATCGGACTTCATTTAAACATAGGTTGGGATCTTCCAGGACTTATCCGTGATATCTTTGTTGATAATACATACATAATAGCATCATCCACATAGCAAAGAAGATTAAAAATAATGGAGAAATTACTAATAAAAAAGAGAAACCCGAGACAATAACATTAATTATGAATGCGGTAACAATGTGCTGACCGTGTTCGGAACTTAACATACACAAGACTCTATATGCATAAACTTTCCACATGTTTATTTATAAGAAAACAAAATTAATTCCTGATAATGGCAAATGTATAGGAAAAAGGGCTCGAAACAACAAAAGATTCGGACAAATCTTAAATAAATTGAGTTCTGAAAAGAAAAGAATTATAGGAACGGGTGAAAAATAATATAAAAACGTTATTGATAATACCGTGTCTGTCATTTTTAATAAAACCTGTATAAAAGAGAGATTAATTCCCAAATACACAATATTATATATATATATATATATATATATATATGCGTGTGTGTGTTTGTGTGTGTGTGTGTGTGTGTGTGTGTGTGTGTGTGTGTAAAAATATACTCAGTTATAATCTGAGATTAAGGACAGAATGGTTAAATTTTAACATCTCCTGACTTTGCGCTACACATGAAGAAATTCTAAAACAGACTTACACACGAAATAAACAGTTTAAAAAAGGAGACGGTCAAATTCCCTTCATTTTAATATCTCGTGACTTTGCACTACACATGAAGAAATTCTAAAAATTAAAATAGTTTGTTGATCTTTTGAAATGATTTGTGAGCGTCTTTGTGGTTACCAACACTGTTTATAGATACGTAATTTAGAATAAAGCTCATTTCGTCTTTTTGCCTTGATAAAGTCCATCACAGGACGAAACGCGTAGGCGATTTAAAATACAGTTTTCCTCTTGTCTTTATTTTATTTAACCATATATATATATATATATATATATATATACATGTTTATTTTTTCTTAGAATTCACTTGTTCCCTCAGCTTGATTTGCTATTTGTCAATACCCTAAATCCCACCCATCATCCCATTTCTTGTGGCGTTTGACCTTTTGTTAGTATAAGCGTTCTTTGAGTTTGACGTAGTTGCAGAAACATTCACTGTAGTTCGGACGCCGACTTGATTTGCCAAAACAAAAAATGTAACTTTTTTCTTATAATTATATTTATTTGAAACCTGTGGTGAATTCGTCTCCTCTATATATAGATATCTATTTACTTTTTTTGTTCTAGTTTTTATGCAAGTATACAAAACATTGTGATTAAATTTTCACCCATGTGTGTCTCGTTTTTAAATTAACTGTTCTTGTTTGAATGAACCTGCCTTCCATCTCACTCGGACAACTCCAGTCTCCTACTTGTGCACGGTTCGCTTGTTAGGTTTTGCTAAACGGGAGTTATTCGAACTTATAACTCAAGTTCTAACTTATAACTCAATATTTACATTATCCTACTCTAACTACCCTACTAAACTGATAGGGTAGTCTAAATGAGAAATACTGCGCAAGCTACCGAGCTATGGTATGACTGGATGTTTGTTCAATTTAATCCAATCCTTCCTATTAAATCGCGTAATGAAATTCGTATCGAACGGGCATGCTTCCGGCTCCTGTCATATGAACGCTGGCGTCCCTCAAGTCTCTATCTTAGGTCCTATACTTTACCTGATCTTTATAAATGGTCTGGTAAAACCAGTTCTCAAGTAGGCATTTATGTAGATGACACCATCATTCACTTTTTTCTCAATTAGAAATCTGCCAGGGGTTCTGAAATAAATCTCACTGCTGCTCTTGGAAAGGTCTTCCAATCTTAGATGAACTGGAGTTAGAAATTGCTCATAAATTGTAATGTTTCCAAACAAACCTACTCTTATTTAACAATCACAGAGAAAATTTCCTCCCTTTCGTCAGTATGGATGATGCTAAACTCCTATAAATCAATACACTGCTCTCCCTTGACCTCACTCTCTCAGCGGACCTTAAATGGAACGACTAAATTGAATCAATATCTGTATCTACAGCCAGAAAGTTTGGGTTAATGTTTCCGGCCAGAAAGTTATTTTCGTCTGTTGAAAAGAGGAAAAAAGATTGTGTGTTGGTAAAAAGCAACCACAGAAAAGTATACCAAACAGGCGCGCCAGATTCACACGCCTTGTCTTAATGTCCGAAAATCTATTCGCACGCGAACGACGGCTCGAATGACCCTCCCGCTAAAAATGAGCATACCACGTTTTATGCACTCGACCTGACTACCACTTAGCCAATGAGCTCTCAGCACAGTAAATATAAACGGCTACAAGCGACTCCAATTCTGTTTACCATGAAGTGCTGTCCGATTCTCTATCCGGCCAACGCTCGCCAATTCGCCGTCTCCACACTCCCTTTCAAAACATACACCCGACTCTGGCCCTTTTAGGTCGCCGATGTAAGTCATTAGTACAAATCAATTCCACAAATTTTGTCTTTATCTCTGAAACGCAATCCTCACTTTCCGATTCTCTATCCGGCCAACGCTCGCCAATTCGCCGTCTCTACACTCGCTTACAAAACATACTCACGACTCCGGCCCTTTTGGGTCGCCGAAGCAAGTCATACAAATCTATTATTCGTCTATACATTGAATAATGTTGTCATATCTAGTCCGGTGCTCCTGCTATTCATCTCGGGTTTCTCGACAAAATTCGAAGAAGGATTTGTATTGTAATCGATTCCGATTAGGAAAACTCGGCTTTAGTCATTTTATCACCGATGGGATGTGACTTCACTCTGTCTTTTCTAAAAACATTTTCATGGCTTCTGCTCGGATGAACTTATCTTAACTAGACTCAAAACTAGGTCTCACCTGTTTATAATCAAAACAGTCAAATGCTACTGCCACCTCTACCCTAGTCGTCTCTTTTCACGCACTTCCTACTTGTGGAACTCCCTTCTGTATACTTCATTCCCTGATAGCTACAATTTCCAAGAGTTTAGGAACTTTTTGGAACTGCTGATGAACAAACAATCGGTGCAGTAGTCTGCCACATATCGCATGAACAACAGACCTAAGTTATTTAACCCATAACAGGAGGGAAGGAACGGATTAATACCTTTCCCAAGGGTACCAGTGCGTAAGTGTATGCAGAGTGTTCGACTGGAATTGGAACTCGGCTCACCGATTTCCCCCTCCGAGCCGACATCCACTGCACCACACGCACATCCGTCAATAACGCTTAGAGCACCTGGTATTCCCAGGCGGTCACCCATATATATATATATATATGCAGCACTGTGCGAAAGTATTAGGACAAAATCTATTTTATTTTTTGAGGCATATTAACAGAAAATAAACATTTTAATTAAAGTAATTTTATTTGATTTACTCAACAAATGCTTTAACAAGAAAAGTACTTGTTACAAAATAAATTTAATATTTAGTATAATAGCCTTTTGCTTTGATCACAACCTTCATTCTGTCAGGCATTGACATCACAAGCTTCTTCGATGTATCTAATGGTATCTCCGGCCAAGCAGCTTGTAATTGTTCCCAAAGTATGTCTTGCGAAGTAACATTATATTTATCATTTTTTTATCCAAAATACCCCATAGATGTTCAATAGGATTGAGATCAGGGTTTTGTGGGATTCAATTCAAATTCCGAAGCCTTCCTTCCTCTTCCTTTTTAGTTAAATAATTCTTATAAAGTTTTTGCTATTCACCCTGTATTTCAATATCAGTGAGGTTTTTAGGAAAATCACCCCTGTCCTAATACTTTTGCACAGTATGATATATATAAATGGAAAGAGAGAGACAACAGAGAGATCAGAAAACGACAGAACCAAATATGTATGTTTATTTATGCGTATACTGAAATAATAAATCTTAGTAATTTTCCTTAAGCAGGCGTTTCTTTTGATCAGAGATAAAAATAAGTGACTTTAAAAAAACGTCTTTAATATGTATTTTGTTATCTTTTCCTCTATAATCAATAGTTCCAGTCGAAATCGAATATTTTCCCGTTTTTTTAAAAATAGAACTTAAGGCTAATATATTTTCAATCAAATATATTTCATGAATCGCTTCCATTTTTAAAAATTTAAAAATTTTGTGGGGGTTTCTATTTCCTAATTTGAAAATATACACACACATACACATACATACATACATACATATAAGATATTGCACATTGTGTACAAGTGTGAATAAATAGTGCTCGATTTTAATGATGTCAGTGCTATTAAGTATATATAAAAATACACATCTTATTCCTCACCGATAGCACAGCGCATAGTTTAATGCACAACGCAATCATCCGAAAAGAACCTGAATATTGCGTTGTGCTTAAAACGTTTAGTTGTTCTAACGTTGAGGATTAATATATTTGAGGATATATATATATATATATATATATATATATAGTCATCCGCAGACAGATCTGTTTTGCTGTATCACAGCTCATCACTAATGTTAGACATCCGATTGCATTTCATCCAGGAACCCGACCGAACTGGCGTCAGTCGGCGATTCTAACTCTGAGCTATGGGCGCTCGGTAGAAGGAGGCAGATTGTGGGGTATGATGTACCATACGACAGTAGCCAGAATGCTCTAATTCATTACTGAATGAGCGATACATAGATGCTAGAGAAGCTACTGTTTTTTCAAAATATATATATATATATATATATATATATATATATATATTGTAACTAAGCTGTTGAACTCGTAGGTTTATTAACCTTTTGGTCATGCATTTACTTTTATGAAGAGTGCTCGATACAAATGTAGAGCGTTGTACTGTAATGGCTGTTACAATTTTTTTTATAAATTCATATTATCACTACACAAAGATTTTCATGTTTCGAATCCAGCCCATTATATTGCTGGCTTCATCCTCAGGTGATTTTTTTAGAAATGAGAATTATGTTGTTGAAAGGCTAGTTTATTTGTGTTGAATTTTTTTTTTTTTTTTTTTTTTTTTTTGGTGTTAAAGGGGTTGGTCTGTATTTTGAGGTCTGTTGACCTTTTTAAGGTCTTAGAGCTAAGTGTTTGTTTGTGGCTGAGTTCAGGATAGGTTAATCTATTACTCTTGTGAGGGCTGCGGCTGCTGGCGCCTTGCGTGTTGTTATTTGGTTTAGGGGTTGGTAGGTGTTGTTTTGTTTTGGGGTTGGTTTCTTCTTAATTTATGTTATTTCGTATTGGGGTGTGTGCTTTTTTGTTTTTTTATTTTTTGTTTTTTATAAAATATATTTTTTATAAAATATATCTTTCATAAAAAATATTTCATAATAGTCTAAAATATTTAAACTATTTTATAATATTATAAAACATAATATTTTACAATGTTTAAGAAATATATTTCTTTTATAAAATCTATCCCTTACAAAACATATTTTATAAATATAAAATATATTGTTTAATTTATTTATCTACAATTCTGCTGCAACTGCATTATTTTTTATTGGTATTGTATAGGGTTTGTTTTCTTTTTCTGTTTATTTATAGGGTTGGTTGTGTGTATGTTTTTGTGTTTTTGGTGGGTTGGGGTATTTTTGTTTACTTAAATTTTAGCGAGAAATATTTGCGATGTTTGCATATTACTGCTAATTCGTCTCTACGGTTTAATGAATCGTTGCTGTTAGGGTACTTAAGAATGTGTAGTTTTTCACTTAGAAATAAAGGGCAGATGTCATTAAGTAAATTGAAAATTCTAGTTTTTTCTAGGATTTTCCATTTTACTTTGGGTTTCTGTTTTGAATCCTTTAGCTTCCAAAAGTATGTGGAAAGGGATGTTTGGTTTCGGTATAAGCTGTTTTTAAATGAGGTTAAGTGCAAGTACCAGCGCTGCTTAAAAGTATTCTTAGTTGATCCGATATACACTTTATTTATAGTTGGATTTTCGATGGATGTTATGTTGCATTGATAGATTATTGAGTTTGTTTTGCATTTATTTTGTAGTGGGCAGTGGATAGGCTTTCTACAATTACACATGTTTTCGTTGTTGGGTTTGGTTGTGTTTTGGTTGTCGGTTATATTTTGGTTTACGTGTTGAGTTACGATATATTTGTTATGGTTAGTTATGATTTTTTCTAGGTTGTTTGTGCAGCTGTAGCTAAGTTAAGTGTATTTTTGTGGAAGATTATACTGAGGGCGTTATTTGTTGGGAAATGTTTTTTGATTAAGTTCAGGAACTTCTGTCCTAGTTTGGTGTTGATCATTTGGTTGAAAGGAGGTGTGTACCAAATGATTTTTCTGTTTCTACTTTTTTTGTTGGGGTTGTTGTTTGTTATGTATTGGATGTCTTTGTTTCTGTAGCCGCTTTCTTTTAATGACTTGTTGTAGAGAGCTTTGTGTTTGTTGAATATTTCTTTGTTGGACGAATTTTGGCTGATTCTATGTTCTATGGAAGAGGGTATATGTTTGATAATACTAGGGGGTGGTTTGACTTTGGGTGGATGTATAGTGGGTATTCATTGGGTTTTATGTATGGTTTGTAATTGTTGTTGACTAAATCTAGTGTGATATTGAGGAAGTTTGCTACTTTTAAATTTGTGTTGACTATAACTTTTAGGTTTAAAACTTTGAATTCTCTATGCATTAGTTTTCTGATTTTGTCTGTTTTAAAGTGTGTGGAGTTTTTTACTATCATTAGACCGTCGTCTCTATATAGCTCTATGTTTATGTCTTGTGTGTTTATGTCTTGGTAAGCGGTGAGATTGTACAGAGTAAATAACCCGATGAGATCCGAGGACTCTGCAGAGTCCAACGCACCCATTGTGATGTCAAATTGGTTTACAGCGTTGTTTTTATCCATTATTCACGTGGATAAGAACAGATGTCTTGGCCGCCATTATGATATTATATTCCTCCTTTGTTAGGTCTGTGTCGTGTGTGGCAAATTCTAGTGCTAAGGTAAAGAGGTCCTTAGTGATTGACAGGTAGTAATCCACTATGTCAAATTGGATCAAAGCACAGTTGTTTTTTCTTTGCTGTTGTTGAACCAATTTATGACGTCATTGGTGTTTGACCAATGGAGTAATCCGTGTTTTTGTTTTATCTGTTCATTAATTCGTTCGAGGATCTTTTTGCTGATTTTTCCAATTTCTGGTCTTGTTGGGTTTATTATTCTCTTGGTTAGGTTTATCTGGAAGTCTGTTTTGTGGTCTTTTAATGTGATGTATGCTTCCTTAGTGTGGAGTTTGCTTACTTTTTCATTTATTTTTAGTTTATCTGTGATTTTTTTGCTGGTTGTATCTATCTTGTCGACTATATCTTACTTGTTGTTGTTCGTCTCTTTTATAGTTTTTTGTTAAGTTTTTTTTATTAGGGCTGTGTATTTGGCTGGTGATAATGAGAAGTTTTCGGTTTTGTCTGACTTAACTAATAGTTTATCCTCGGATTTTATTTTTGAGATGACTCGGTCCAGGTGTATTTTAAATTTATTTTTTCTTTTGTAGAAGGTTATGTTATTTATCACTTGGAAAAGGTCATTTTCAAAGAATAATAAACAGTAATAAACAGAAAAAGAAAACAAATCCTATACAATACCAACAAAAAATTATGCAGTTGCAGCAGAATAGCAGATAAATAAATTAAACAATATATTTTATATTTATAAAATATGTTTTGTAAGGGATAGATTTTATAAAAGAAATATATTTCTTAAACATTGTAAAATATTATGTTTTATAATATTATAAAATAGTTTAAATATTATAGAATATTATGAAATATTTTTTTATAAAAGATATATTTTATAAAAAATATATTTTTTAAAAAACAAAAAATAAAAAACAAAAAAGCACACACCCCAATGCAAAATAACATAAATTAAAAGAAGACACCAACCCAAAACAAAACAACACCTACAAACCCCTAAACCAAATAACAACACGCAAGGCGCCAGCAGCCGCAGCCCTCACAACAGTAACAGATTAACCTATCCTGAACTCAGCCACAAACACTTAGCCCTAAGACCTTAAAAAGGTCAACAGAACTCAAAATACAGACCATCCCCTCTAACACACACACAAAAAAAAAGTCCAACACAAATAAAGTAGACTTTCAACAAAATAATTCTCATTTCTAAAAAATCACCTGAGAATGAAGCCAGCAACATAATGAGCTGGCTTCGAAACATGAAATTTTTTGTGTAGTGATACTATGAATTTATAAAAACATTGTAACAACGATGACAATATGTATATTCATTGAGAGAGAGAGAGAGACAGAGAGAGAGAAAGCACTCTTAAAGAGTTATTCTACCACTCTATGTACAGGATACTCCTTTGAATTATTCTATATCTAAACCACATGGTTATATATATATATATATATATATATATATATATATATATATATATATATATATCACTCAACCACGTCCGATATTGAGTGAATCTAGGCAGGTTTGAAGCTTTATCACTAATTAAGTTCTCCAACAAATTTCAAACAAAGTTAAATAGGACACATCATTTACTATATTTTGAAAAGAAAATTTTGAATGTTGGTTCAGTAGAATAACTTTCATGAAAATATATGAAGTCGGAAAAGAGAGACTAACTACATCTAAACCTATTTATAAATGGAACTTTGTCTGTGTCTGTGTGTGTGTGTCTGTGTGTGTGTGTGTGTGTATCCGTTACCTATAGATTCCGAAATGGCTAAACCGATTTTCTTGAAAATTAACACAGTTGTACTATAAGCGTCTGCGAGTGTTCTTAGCTAGGTTTTGTGTCAAGGTATCCCCAATAAATATAGAAAATCGATAATCAAAAAAATCGGGTTATACAAGGAGTGGTCCGATTTTAATCAAATTTGATACACCCATAGACAAAGACATAAGAAACGATATTCAGAAGTTCCAAGGTTTCAGTTCTTACCATAGAGCAGAAAATCGATAATATATATATATATAAAAGTCAAGAAGTTTGCGTGTGAGTCTCTTTATCTGCCTGTATGTCTGTATTTTTTTCAGTCCTTTTATTTTAGTTTTTGCTTCGAGTTTGGCTCTAAGTAGGTATAATTGTAGTTCTTAGACTCAGCCATGATGCCATTTACTCAGAGGACTTATTTAGCCTTCAAAATTCAGTTTACGACGAAAAAAACTTATTTGATATCGATACCAGGAAATCAAAATCTGTTTTACATCCATTATTTTTTCTTTCAGTCTACGGTTTCGCTTTAACTGGAAACAACTATTGCTTTTTAGTCTTTCGTGCCAACGTCCAAAGAGTCTGAGCTCCAGGATCATGGATTAGTTTTAAAGCTATCATTATACCCGAGCAACGACGGGCTAAACTCCTAGTTTTAGAATGTGGGCAACAAACAATTATTGACAAAAAAAATACACTTATTATTCTGAAAAAAATCAGCGAGTTTTTTCATATCACCCTGAGCAAGGCGGTAACGCCACTGATGTGCAGGGGGCTACGTAAGAGTGAAAAGATTGGAAAATAGAAAGACGGAAATCCCATCCTAAACAGGGAACAAGGGATGAGCCTCTTCACCTGTTCAATAGACGTGTTTAGAGTGTGGACCGGGCGATAGCTTAGTCTATCTACTCCAATTGAGAAAAAAAGAAAAGAAAAGAGTGAAAAGAATGGAAAAGAGAAAGCCGGAAACCCCATCCTAAACAGGAAACAAGGGATGAGCCTCTTCACCTGTTCAATAGATGTGGGTGGAGTGTGAACCGGGGTGACATCATTTTACAATTCCATTTTTAAGTATTTTTGATAGTTGTAACGTCTATGGTTGAATTTTCAGCTAAATTTGAATGAGAAAATAAATGAATTATTAAAACAATTGTATTTATTTCAATTTTATTATATTAATACATTTAATATTTTGAAAGTTTTGTGTCGTTTGTTTTAATTTTGCTTTTCTTTCACAAATCTCGAAACTATTCGAATTTATTCTGAAAGAAAATGTAAATATTTTCCAAAGAACAATATTTGCATTAATAAGTCGATGTTTCAAATAAAAGCCCGATTATAATCCCGGACGAATGACACGACTCTGTCATTCTCGCAGCATTAATTTATTGTTGTTTCTGAAAGTGTATAATTCACCGCACAATTCCCCTACCACCTCCCATCCTAGTTGTGACCAAATTAGTAGTAGCCTTAACCTCAGAATATTCTGGCTATTTCGTATATAGACTGTGATTAGTAAACATTTTAATTATGTTCTTGAATATTCGAAATAATATTTTATTAAAGTATCCTTTTTTCACTTGTACTAATCTGATGATTCCGTATTGGCTTTTCTTATTAAGGTCCGTCTCGATGCAAATTTAATTTTCATCCATGTGAAAGGAAACAACGGACGGAACGTTAACCCTCTAGGGCCATTCGTATCATATTTGGTACAGTATTTCCCTATAAGGAAACATTTGGTATTTCCCTATAAGGAAACATTTGGTATTCATTGACTGAGCAGTCAGTACTGCTTTCATTTGAAATTTATAAAATATTTCTCTTAAAAAAATTTTCAGGAAAATATTTCTTTCAAGGCTTGTTTTCATACTGTATCAAATATGATACGAATGGGCCTAGAGGGTTAATAATATAATATGATTAAGGCTTCTACTTGTCATAAAGTGGGGGATCAGTTCTATATTGTTACAAAGTAATAAACAGATCCCCCACTAATATGATACGAATGGCCCTAGAGGGTTAATATTAAAGAAAGAGAAAATACTTCAGTGATGGCAAGAATATATAGGATGTCTCTTCCACTATTGCATTGGCTTACACGCAAACACTCCTGGAAAATGTATTAATCCCTCTGTTCTTCCACCATCTATTGGTGAAGTAATAGGCCCTAGTTAGTCAATAAGAATATAGACTCATTACACGGACGTACTTCTTCACTACAACATCGTATATATTGATTTCTACTAACAGGATTCCTAGTGTTCATGAATTGACTAACACAGTTCCAGTTTGTATATTTTCATTCAATATAACTAACATTTTCTATCTCCATATCTGCTTTTGTTATTTATAATTTTGTGTCGCTTCTCAAACAGAATCCACAACACACACACACACACACACACACACACACACACACACACACACACATATATATATATATATTCAATTTTAAAAGAGTTTTTCGCTACCCACGTTTCTACCATATATATATGTACATATATATATATATATATATATATATATATATATATATGTTTCGAGGATCAGGAATATATATATATATATATATATATGTTTCGAGGATCAGGATATATATATATATATATATATATATATATATATATATATATATTTGTTTCGAGAATCGGGAATATATATATATATATATATTTGTTTCGAGAATCGGGAATATATATATATATATATATTTGTTTCGAGAATCGGGAATATATATATATATATATATATATATATATATATATATTCCCGATTCTCGAAACTATATATATATATATATATATATATATATGTATATATATTTGTGAAACCAGACGATGTCAATTTTTTCTTTTCTTGTTTATTTGTTTTTATTTTGTTTTATCTTTTTCTTTCTTTTTCCTTTTTATTTATATTTTATTTTATTTTTTAATTTCTTTGCAAATCTATTTAAAAAAGAAAATTAGACTGATTTTTCTCCAGTTTCTGAAAGGATTTTTCGGTTGCTGAGGTGATGTGTTATCTCCCGTGGGGATTTTCATATCGAAATGATTACCCAACATCCTTGAATTAATCCTTTTTTAATTTATATTTGCTCTGTAATATTTTATTACATGGAGCTCTCTTCCTGTATCATTTTTTAATATTAAAATAAAATGTTTAATATTAATTAGGATCGGGTTTTTGGAATTTACCTTCCTGCTTTTTTCACTTGGATTGAAGTATCTGAATTAATATATATATATATATATATATATATATATATATATGTATCTTTGTATTCACAATTCTTGAAACATATATATCTGTTCTGTTTTGTATCTTAACGTTATAAAAGACAATTTTAAATAAGTGATTAAAGAAAGAAATTAATTTGTGCGGGACCTAAACACAGACGAAATTGTGATAGAATAATATAAATTCTATGACATTCATTTACAAAACATCTAAACTTAACAAAGTCTATTTTATAAAATTCGCCGACCTATTCTCAGCGCGATAAAACTTCTGTTGTTTTTCCATTTTACTTCTATTTGTCAAGTTAACACATGATAAATGCCTGGCTTATATTTTGCAATGTCTGTCAATTCATGGAATTTACTTCAGAAATTTTCGCAAAAAGTTGCTTTGTTACATTTTCTGAAAACCCATTTTTTCATGTGACTTCGATAATTCCGGTATCCTAATGAGTCCGGATAAACCACGCTCATTGTTGGAATTGTAACCTACTAATAAAAATACAAATAAATTGAAATATCCTAAAGTAAGTTGACGGCTTGTAAATCTTGAAAATAAAATTTTATTTCCTGTTCCTGTTTATTTTCAATTTCCTGTTCGAAGCATGATAATATAAATAGGCTTAATATGAAACAAAATTTAAAGTTGTCTTTTAACCTAATAAAAATCTGTCAAAAGGAATACAAACAAGAGAAGGCGAATGATCAGAAATGAAATGGCAGTTGTTTATTTTATAAATTACGAATGAATTCGTTTTGTCAAAAATATCGGCAAATATTTATATCGACATGTCGTCTAAAATGACGGCCACATATATATTGATGTAATTTTTTTTAATCGTTTCACCCAAAGCAAGGTGCTACTGATCGTCCCCCCCCCCCCCCACTGCGGATCAGTGGCGTTTTGCGTAATAGAAAGAAATTAGATACGAGGAGAATAAGGAGAAAGGCGAACCAGTTACAGTGGGTGTCAGAGAAGGGAGCAAGAGAAGGACGGGAATACAGGTGTGATGACAGTTGCAAAGGTAGAGAGAAAAGAAAAGATATGCAGGGTGATGTAGAAAAAACTAGAGTCAAAATTTTTTTTTAATCATTTCACCCCGAGCAAGGCGGAAATGCCACTGATGTGCAGGGGGCTACATAACTGTAAAAATATTAATTAGAAGAGAGTGAGGAGTACAGACCAGTTAGAAAAGAGCAATAGAAAGATGAGAATGCAGGTGCGATGACATTTACATAGGTGGAGGGAAAGGGGAGGATATACGGGGTGGGGAGAGAGCTAGAGTCCAGTGGTTAATAGATGAGTATTGACATTGCATTTAAATTCTTGGAGGCTGTAGCCGTCAGGAAAGCAAGAATATGGGAGCGAGTTCCACAGGCGGGAAGTGCGAGAGAAGAAGCTGCAGGAGTAGAATTGTCGTCTGCATTTGGCTAACTGTGAATGGGTGGGACCCAGTTGCCAGTCTGGTTGCACGAGTAAACACCTGTTGAGGAGGCATCAGTGACTTAAGTTCGTCTGAGCAGAAGCCATGAAAGTATTTATAGAACAGACAAAGGGAGGCCACATTTCGTCGGTGGGGAGGTGGCTGCAGTCGAGCCGCCAAGTCAGCACCTATCACATTACAGACTCTCCTTTGGAGCCTCTTGAGAACATTGAGGTGAACGGCAGGGGCGCCTGACCATAAATGGCAGCAGTACTCCAGGCACGGACGGATGGTTGACTTGTATATATGCAGGATGGATTCAGGCGGAAAAAACATCCTGGATCGACATAATGACCCAACCTTCTTAGCAGTGGATTTAGCTATGGATTCGATATAATGGTTCCATTTGAGGTCTGAAGGGAGGGTAAGGCCAAGGAGGCGCAGTGTATTGCTCTCAGGGAGAATCGCTTGGTTCATGCTTATGTGAGGCAGGAGAGGTTGCCTGTGATGGTTAACAGACAACAGCTTGGTCTTAGACGCATTGAAGTTGACAAGCCACTTCTTGCCCCAGTTCACCACAGAGTGTAGATCCCGTTCAAGGTCAGCAGCGAGATTATGTCCATCCGCCGCGACAGGTTTCTTACTGGTGCGGGAGTAAATTGTGGTGTCATCTGCGTAGATGCCTACATGGCCCTTGATCTCATCTGGGAGGTCGTTGATGAAAATAAGGAAGAGCGTCGGGCCTAGGATAGAGCCCTGTGGGACACCAGCATTCGTGTTGTAGGATGAAGACACATGCCCATTCAAAACGACCTTCATTTTGCGGTTATTTAAAAAAGATTAGATTAGGTCCAGCAGGCGGCGACCGGTAATTCCGTAACCCCGTCGCTTGCATAGAAGGCCAGAGTGCCAAACCCTGTCAAAAGCCTTGGAGATGTCCCAAGCAACCGCTCGAGCCACGTCAGACTCATCGAGGGTCTGGAGCATGTACTCCGGAAGAAATGTGTAATTATATTGCATTTAAACTCCTGGAGGTTGTAGCAGTCACGAAAGCAAGTTCGGTAAATTTTCGTTTTACGTTCCGTAGCTTTTCCCCTTCAAATTTTTCCAAAATAACATTATCTCTGTGCAAATGTGTATGCTGAACTCAAATCAACAATTAGTTATTGAAGAAACTTACAGTTTTTGCTTTGAAAGTCCATACAAAACGATCTATATCTCGCACTTTTTCTCTCCCGTAACTCTCACGAAGTCATGTAATTAACTGCAGAATGACGTTCTACGTAGGCAGCAATTTTGGGCGAATTTCGCCCTTTATATAAACTGAAAGCTTAGATTAGATTAAAAAAGAAGTATGTATTAATATTGTAATTTTCTTTCTTCATTTAATGTTAATGCTATTAAGCTTATCAGACAATATGAAAAAATTGCATAAAATAAATAGACCAAACACCTCTATATTATTTACTGAACATGCAACAATATATATATATATATATATATATATATATATATATATATAATCAAAATCATTCAGAAAAGAATTATCAAGTGATGAGCTTTATTTCAAGTTGAAAAGTTTTATAAGTTTGAAAGAAAGCAAACCACTCTTAATCAATGAGGCATTGTTGAATAGATATTGTGGACTAATCAGAATAAAGTAACTTCTAATTTAAAAATATGAGAACAAGCTCAAAAAATAATTTTTGGGTTTATTATTATTCATATTTGATTAAATTGAGATCAGCATTATTAATCGACTATTAGATTCACTTTATTGCGAATTTTAAATTCAAAGTTAAAAAAATTATTAGATTTAGATTATTACAAAGTTATTCAGATACTAAACGAGTAAAAGACATGAACGCACACATACAAACCAACAAAATCCACACATAGACAAATAGACGAATATAGACACATACACTGACATACAGACACATATATAAATTAATATACGCACGCATATTTATATACACAAATTTCAAAATTTTGTCTTATCAATCTATCTGTTAAATTTTCAAGTTAGGTTTCAAAAACGTCTTTAAGGATTACAATACTGGATACATGTAAGAACGAATTCCTAAGATGACAAGAGCCTTGAATGAATGAGGGCAGGGCAGACACAATCATATTTCAGTGCATGGACACATAAACATAATTAGAGATATAATTACGCAAATGCGTAAACAAAACAAAAACGTTCACGACTAAAACCTTCACAGATCATCATATACAAAATAAAAAATATAACGACATACATGAAAATACTTATGCAAAACATCCTGTATAAACATATGCAAATAGACGCAGGAATATTCACACAGAAGCATACGCGCATAGTGCATATATAAACGTGCATAGACAAGAATATATATATATATATATACAAAAACATACATGAATACATACGCATAAATGATCATCTGAACATATATACACACACAAATACGAATACATACATATATATATATATAAACATAGATACATATATACAAGATATACTGATACATACAAATATAGGGATACATACGCATACGCATACACATCAGCAAGTAAAACAAAATGCCAATATGTCTGCTAATTCAAAAAACAAATATACACCTATATACATAAATACACTAATACGTAGACATTTATTTGCATTCATTTAATTGGTACATTTATCCAACTCGGACGCTCAAACGAATTTATCCTAGATATTCAATCCTGCACATATCACCATACTAACACCCGGCAAGCACTCAACCCAACACCCATCATCAAATTACATAGGCACCCAATCTGACACCGATCATGGCGCGAATACTCGACAGACCCCCACTCCAGCAGATACCATCTGGCCAATACCCAACACGAATCCCCATAGCACTCACCGTCAAACCAACACCTAATAACCATGATTCTCAAGGCCCAAGTCCCACACTGTTTCCAAACGTTTTACTAGTCTCCGACCCAACGACAACCGATGTCGGGCAGAACACCCCACAACCATACAACTCGCCGATCAATGCCGGGCCGAACGCCCGGCAAATATCAATATGATAACACATGGCGAAAAGGGGCATTCACCAAATATCAACTAGAACATCCAACTCGAAGAAAACCATCAATCAAAAAAGGCATTTAAAAATATTTTCCTTAATTTCTCAATATTACAACTCGGGTTTTAATGTAAATACTGAACTATTTTTACAATGAACAGTGATCTCATTTCTCTGGCTTAACAGTTTAAAATTGTTCCTAATTTGATAATTTTTAACTTTTCGTTAAGACAGAGGTAGCAAGGTGCACAAAGGGAGTTACAAGTTCGGGCCTTTGTAAAGATTTTCTATTTAACAGTGGGTGTTTTGTCTTTTTCCTTTAAAGACTAATAGTACTTGGATAATGAAGACAATGTGTGTTGATACCAGCGAGTTTTAAACGGTTTTTAGTAGAACCGATGTAAACCTTTTAAGTATTAGGATTTTCTATTGTGGAGACGGTACAAATGTAAACTATGGAGATAACTAGACGATTATTTTGCAATGGGCAATCTTTAAGATTTCTACAATTGAATCCGCTGGTATTAGTTCTTTTGTCCTTGGTAGGATTTATTTGAACATTGTAATTTTCCGTGTTTTTTGTATCTTTATACTTGTTGAGAACTTTATTAATATGTTTTTGAATTATTTTTTCTAAATTATCTGCAACTGTAGCTTAACTTGACTGTATTATTATTGAGTATTTTGCTAATAGAATTAGTTACGGCAAAATGTTTGCCAATCAGATTTAAGAATGTTTATCCCAATTTAGTTTAAACCAACATATTGTAGAGAGGGCTAAACCAGGTGATATTTCTGGAT
The DNA here is from genome assembly GCA_037127315.1 of Ascarosepion bandense. Taxonomy (NCBI): domain Eukaryota; kingdom Metazoa; phylum Mollusca; class Cephalopoda; order Sepiida; family Sepiidae; genus Ascarosepion; species Ascarosepion bandense. The sequence goes on from JBBBDQ010001348.1 coordinate 749,107, forward strand.
TTATTCTTGTTGTTATCATTGCCAGTCAGTTAGTTAATTGACATACGTGAAACACGCTTGGGCGATCATGTTTCGAAAGAGACATGACTGACTGAGCAGAAGATTATACCGAAGTAGGTTGCCATTGCTTTCTGCAGTAGACTGGTTGCCAGCCAAAGGTATAGAACCCGATCTGTCCTGTTATATAACCCATAACTGGAAGGAAGAGACGGATAAATACCTTTTCCAAGGGTATTTGCGCGTAATTGAATGCAATGAATTCAACTGGAATTCCGACTCGTCTCCATGATTTCTCTTTCCGAGCCGATATCCTCCGCATCACGGCGCGCATCATTGCCAGTAGGATTTCTTAATTTGATATCAGTAGCCCTATAACCGCAGTTCTAAGGGCAGAATAATAAAATTTGCTATGCTGTTCAAAAACTATTTTGCTAGATGAATTGTTGCTGAGTTAAAATTCAATGTTTAATGACTGATAGGGGGGCAGGGGGGTTAGAATTAGGATTTATGTAAATTTATATCAGGTTGGAAAGAATTATTGTTAAGTTCCAGACTAACATCATAAAAGTCTAGATGGTTACTCTTGATGGTTATTTCTACATTCAGAAATACAATTTTAATTTTCTGTGTATTATGTTCCTAATACGATCTAAACCTAATTCTAGTAGAATCTTTAACAATCAGTAAACAATCATCTCTATATAGGCCTATACTACCAGTATCCACATCCTCGTTATGGATTGAGTTGTAAAGAATAAACAATCCCACGAGATCAGAGACTTCAACAGAATCCATGGAACCTATTGCAATGTCAAAATATACATCGGATGTCTTTTTAGTCAATTGTTTTTCATTATAAATCAGAACAGAACTTCTGCATCTTAGTATAAAATCCATCTCGCTTGTAGAAATATTTGAATACACTTGTACGAATTCCAAAGCAAAAGTGAAGAGGTCCTTAAAAAAGGATGGATAAATGTTCATAATGTCAAATCGTCTAAAGGAACAATTTTCTTTATTATAGATAGTCTTAAACCAATTGATGACATCCGTGGTGTTAACCTATTGCATGAATCTGATGGTTCATTAAATAGATGGGTTGATCTTTTCTAAAATGGTTCTGCTGGTCTTAACAATTTTGGTTCTAATAAGATTAATTAAACGTGTAAATGGTTTTGCTCTAAAGTCTCTTTTATGGTCCTTTAATAAAACATATGCTTCTTTTCTTTGTAACTTACTAACACGGTCTCTAATGTATAATTTGTCGGTAATTGAGTTGCAATTGAAAGTAGAATGGTTCTTTTATTATTATTATTTTGCAAAATATTATAAGGCAACTAGGAAACCTTTCCTTCGGCAAGACAATAAAACGACGAGACTGGCATGGCGAAGAGAGTACAAAGCTGAACACCAGAACAATTCATTTGATGCACATGTTATTGCGCAGTATTAACAAAAAACATTCTATTTTCACTTAGAATTATCCACTTGGCAATAAATACTAAAATAGTATGAAATACATCATTTTTTTTAAACAACTGGGCTGGCTTTTGATTGTTTAATACTTAGTTTTGGACCTAATAGTGTCAGACCAGTACACGTCTGGAAATTGAAATCAAAATATGAAAAAGATCCACACATAATGTGGAGCATTGTAAAAACAGCCAAGCCTTACAACGGGGGACAAATATGTAGACTGTGACAAGAAGAAAAATTAGAAATTATGATATACCCAAATAAAGACGAACTGTTAAATGAAAGAACAGAAATGATGACAAAATATATCCACACTAAGTAATACCTCTTAGGTTTATACAAACATGGATAAAAACGTCATAATTCGTTTGAATTTAAACAATGCGGGTTTATAAATTCCCTGCCACGTGGACATTCAAATAAAACACCGTTAGAAGAGCGTTCTTAAAAAGACAAACTGTAAAAGGTAAAATCAGTTATTAACAATCGCCTTAAAACACCACTCATGGTAGAAACCTGGGTAGCGAAATAACACGGTTAAAAAATGGAAATATATATATATATATATATATATATGTATAGGATATGTATATATATATATATATATATATATATATATATATATTCTTCACTACTCGTTGATATAAATGTTGCAAAAATAAAACAGTAATAGACTATTAAAATTAAACACTTGGCAAGAAGTTTCATAACTGGAAGTAAAGTTTAAAAACTGACATTAAAAAGAATGAACTGAACTGAAGCTCCCTTGCTATAGTCTCTCAAATAAATTGAGCCGATAAGAGGGTTATATATATATATATATATATATATATATATATATATAGTGATGATCATCCACGTATACTGTCTTAATATGTATAGGAAAGAATATTAATAAAAAGTTTTGAATTTAAAAATGTACTTTTTTTTAACCGTATTTGTTTATTTTTATTATATTTTATATTTCAGACCGCCCTCGGTCCTTCATCAGAAACAACTGATTTTTAAATTTGAATTAGAAACGTATTTCACGTTAGCGTTCGAATATTTTTTGTTTACATCACGTGGTGTGTTTGTTCACAACATGCGGCACGTCCGTAGAGAAAGTCTGTTTGTTTTAGATAAAAATTTCTTGGAATATCTGAAAAAAAATTTTTAGCTATTGAAATATTTGTAAAGATTCAACACACCTAAGTCCCTATTTAACCCTAGCTTGTGTGTATTTAATTTTCAAATCCAGTATGTTTCCTTCTTTCTGCGTGTGTATGTAGAACTAAAATTGGAGTCTATTAGTAAACATTTGCAATTTTCTAAAGTATGATCAGGTTGATTAAAATGGGCTGCAATTGGGGAGTATACATTTTTTTGTCGTATATTTAGTTTGTGATTATTGAAGCGAAATCTAAAGCTATTACCGGATTCGCCGATATATCCACTGTTGGGGCAAATTGAGCAGAAGAGAAAGTAGATGATGTTTTTGCTGTCACAAGTAAGGTTTGGTGGGTGTAATTTTATTTTGGTGTTAGGTACAGAGAATGTTTTGTCTGTTATTAAATGTTTACAAATTAAACAGCGAGGCTTCCCACATTTTAAATTCCCTGATAGGTTTGTATTATTTAAATATTTGTTAGAAGTGAGGATAGTTGATAGGTTGGGTTTTTGTTTCTTTGCATTTATGGGTGGTTTATCGAAAATGTCTTTGATGTTTTTGTTTGATTGGAGGTTCGTGTAATCATTTTTTAAATTTTTGATAAGTGTGTAGGAATATTGATTATGGTTAAAAACCATGGGAATTCGGTTGTTATCTTTTCGTTTTTTGTATGTGAGAAGTGTGCTACGATCTATGTGGATGGTTTTATGTAGTGCTTCCTTTATTATTTTTATTGGATATTTACATTTTAGAAACTGTTTTATTGGGTTGTTAATGTTGTTTAGAAAATCTGGATGGTCTGAGCAAATGAGTTTTATTCTAATAAATGAGCTGTATACGATAGATTTTTTTAATTTGAGGGGATGGCAACTGTTAAAGTGTAGGAATTTATGTTGGTTTGTGGGTTTGTTGTATAGACTGGTGGAAAGTGTATGTTTATTTAATTTTACCATGACGTCTAAGAAAGGGACGGATGTGTATGAGTACTCCATGGTAAATTTGATTGTATTGTGGAAGTTGTTGCAGAAAGTGAAGAAGTTTTTTAATTTTTCTAATCCATGAGTCCATATTAAGAAAATATCATCAATGTATCTGATGAAGGACCGAGGGCGGTCTGAAATATAAAATATAACAAAAATAAACAAATACTGTTAAAAAAAAGTACATTTTTAAATTCAAAACTTTTTATTAATATTCTTTCCTATATATATATATATATATATATATATATATATATATATATATATATATGCGTGTGTGTGCGTGTGTGTGTTGTTTTGGAAGAATGAAATATTTAATTTATCAAAGTTTCATGGAAAAAACAATGACAGTATATTATTCATTAATTTTTAAATTCTTTGTCAATATTTTCAATAATTCTTCTGATTTTTATTTCGATTTTGTAAATATAATTTCCCACGTCTAAAAGAATTTACAATTTCCAAAAACACTTTTGTTTTTGGTTATAGTTTTAGTTAATATATTTTGACGTTTTTCTTTTCGTTGTTTTTTACTGCATTTCGCCATTTCCTCATGACAGTTCATGACATCTACTTTGTTTTAGGTTCAGAAATGTGACATTCGAATTAAACTATGGAAAATTTTAATTTTGATAAAAAAAAGAAAGTAAGAAAATTACCAAAGTTATATACAGTAGCGGCCATAATATATGGAACAGAAACAACAGAGACATAAATAAGTGTATTACTTAAAAAGTAATACATGATTAGCAATGACATTTTTAGCGGTTTGAAAGGAATGACTTGATTAGGTAAAGCAATGGTCCAGTTATACAGTAACCCTGCAGCTTGTATAGAAGACCAGCATGCCAGACTGTGTCAAAAGCTTTGGAGTTGTCAAGGGCAACAGTTTGGGCTTCACCGTTTTTGTTGAGGGCCTGGTGCATAAACTCAGTGATGGTCGTGAGTATATCAGCAGTAGACCTATTGAAGCGTAAGCCATACTCTTTGTCAGAAAAGCATCTATGGGCTGTGAGATGTTGTACCACCTCGGCGTTGATGAAGGCTTCGCACACTTTGCCAAGGGTCGGTGGGAGGCTGATAGGCTAATAATTAGCGGAGTCAGAGGGTTCTCCAATATTTTTATATATAGGAACCACGGAGAAGGATTTCCAGCAGGCAGGAAAGCAAGAAGCAGAAAGGCAATAGTTATAGAGTTTAGAGAGAACAGAGGAGATTTCAGGAGTAGATTTCTTTAGGACAATATTGGGTATTCCGTCGCCACCGCTCGCCTTATGGGGGTCAAGCTTAGAAATTATTTTGGCGACTACCGTGGGTGTAATTAGTATGTCCGATATTTGGGCCTGGGTTCAGAGATGGAAATCGGGTACAGATACTTCAGACGAGTCCAGTGTCGAGTTAGTGGAGAATCTGCGAGCGAAGCACTCAGCTTTGTCTGTTGAAGAGGTGAGGGCCTCAAATTCGTTGATTAGAGGGGGGATTGAGAGCTTACTGTTGTTCAGCATGCTTTTACCGAGCCTTCAGTAGTCTTTGGAGCCTAACTTTCGAGATACTATGCGCTGCTTCATTCTAGCTGCAAACATCAGCTTAGCTTCATTAAGTACCTTCTTGCATTCATTACGAGCCGAGACAAAAAGGCGCCTGTTATGATCTAACGCGTGACACCGGTAAAGCCGAAAGAAGTCATTTCGGTGGACGATGGCAGCTGAGAAGGTAGGGAAGAACCAGGGGAATGAGTGGAATTTAAGTCTCAACTTTCTGGCAGGGATGAAAGCATCGATGCCAGCCTTAACCCAAGAGGAAACCTCAGCCGCGCAGTCTTCAACGGGAAGGCTAAATACTTTATTCCAAGGGACGCCACTCAGGAAGTCGCGGAACGAGTCGAAATCGGCTCTTTGGTAGCAGTAAGATTTTCTGCTGGTCTGAGGTTCTTGGGTTGGGTGGAGGTGGAAGGAGATATTGACGGAAACTAATGCATGGTCAGAGTTTCCAGGAGGGTAGAGTTGCTCGATATTGCAAGAGTCAGGGGTGTAGGTAAAGCACAGATCTAGTAGTGAATAGTGTCCGTTAGAGTTATTACAGAAACGCGTTGGGAACTCCACCACATGCGTTAAATATATGGACAAACGGGTGGGAGGAAATGGCCTCGTCGATATTGTTGGAGATGTTGTCAAGAATGAAGCAGTCGGGAGATGATGAGGAGCGGTAGAGAAAGAAGGGAGAAGACAGAAACACGTATAAAAACGATGTAGTGATTCAAGAGAAATCATTCTGGCTAAAGGAAGACATTCACTGACGTAAACATCAAGCTCATGCCTGTGGACACTGGAATCTTTTCTGAAGAGGGGAAAATAGCCAGGGATAAAGAAGTCAGAAGAGGGTATTGAAGAGTTGAGATTAGTCTCACACAGAGCTAGAATGTCAGGGGACTTTTGATGGAGAAAAGATTCAACGATACTGAAATTAGTTCGGATACCGCGGATGTTAGTAAAGGTAATGTTAAGGGGTTTAGGTGATTTTAATTTGCCTAGTTTAGCTTTTTTAGCTGAGATATATGTGTTCATGCTTCTGGTTTACGAATATGTCATTCCTCATGTATTTAATGATTTCCATTTTTCGTGTAGACAAAGAAAACCTTGTTCTTTTACTGATCTAGATGTTCTAGCCTGCTTAAGGATTTTCCATTTAATTTTAGGTGTCTTATTTTCTTTTTTAACTTAAAAAAAACTTTAGTGTTTGTCCTTGTTGTAGAAGGATGAGAGGTGATTGTAAAAGCGTTTTTTAAAAGAGTTTATAGTATTTCCGATATAAATTCTAGCGTTCTTCGGATTCTCTACGGATGAAATTGAACACATATATATCAGGGATTTTGTTAAGCATTTATTAGGTATGGGGAATTGGTTCGGGTTTCTACAATTACAAGAGATTTTATTATGAGGAAACTAACATGGGTGTTAGGGTTGTTTTTTTTTTGTATGATTTCAAAATTTTATTGTTATGTAATTTAATTTATTTTTTCTAAATTGTTACAGCAACTATAATTGAGTTTTATTGTATTCCTATTGAAGGTTTTGTTAAAAAGGGTTATTTTGGGGTTATTGTCTGTGTTCTTTTTATCCCCATATGTATCTCACTTTCTTTTCTGTTTTACTCCCTGTTTTCAAATTTCTTTTTTGTCTTCCCTTCTATTTTATCCTCTTTACTTCATACAATTTTTCAAAAATAAAAGGGAAGTGAGTTTTAATTCCTCTTTTTAAAAATAACATTTAGTTCCATCATTAACTTCCTGATAAGATATTTTATTTTTTCGACGTCGAAAAAATATATACTTTGTAGTAAATTATAATTTGTACATGTTCTAAACTATAACTTACATATATATATATATATATATATATATATATATATAATTTGAATAAACTTCTTACTTAGCTGAGCAAGGTTATTTCAGTCATTCACTTAAATAACGTTGCCCAGTTAAATGACAAGCTTTTCCCCTATTAATTCTATTCACTTTCTATTTTATCGACATATTGGGCATTTTATGCCCCCAAGCTTACTTGACTAAAATACCATTCTACTAGTAAACTAGAAAATCTACTATTTTGGCAATATATATATATATATATATATATATATATATATATATATATATATATATATATATAATCAGACATATTTTAAATGGGAAGATTTTAACGTTATTTTTAGTGAATACTCCTATAGGCATTCTATATATATTTTTTATTCATTTCCATCGACTAGCATGACTATTTCATAAAGCTTGCTAGAAAAAATAACTTACAACCCTCTGTTTAGAACTGACATCTTGACCTCTCCGCTTCATAATACCTCCAGAATATGCAAAGTCCTAATAGTGCGTTTGAAAAGATATCGTTCTGATTCTGGAATTATATACATCAGCTCTCTTTTGAATCCAAACTTTAATAATGACATTTTTAAGAAATGATTAATAGAAGGCTTAATCTTCTAAATAAACCGGTCTAGATATATTAAGCTCGCAAATACTACAGCTGTTCTTGCATTTTATTACCATTTGCCAAGTTAAAACATTACAATTGTCTCGTTTTGTTGTTGTAGTGTTTATCTAGTTATAGGAGACTGTGAAAAAATTTTCGTAAAAGGAAAACTTATTACATTTTCTAAAACAAATCTTTCTATGTATTGAGTTCGATAATTCAAATGTCATTCTGCAGATTGCAACCTACGAATAAACATAAACATAAGATGAAATTTCCTAAAGGAATTTGACAGCTTGTATCACTACAAAAAATAAAAGCAACCAGAGATTATTTCCGTTTCAAAGCACGATACACTCCATCGGCTTAATATTGAATAGGATGTTTTTTTTTTACTTTTTTACCTAATGCAATTTTTTTCAAAAAAAATTGTAACAGCAGTAGGTGAATGATCAGAATTGACAGCGGGTGTAATTTATAAATCAAACAGTCATAATATATATGTATGTATGTATGTATATTCTTCCCTACTAGAAGACATAATTATTTATATTTAAAGAAAATCAAATTTGTTTTCATCAAAGTGAAAGCATTGTAAAGGGATAGAGGCAACAAAAGAAAATATTAAAAAATTGTAATTTTCTAAGCGCAGATTAGGTGTAGCGTAAGGCAGAAAAAACGAACATCCAGTGAAGATCGAACTCACTACCTAATTGGAACTATCCGCTAGAGAGAAGCTTGCTAAAAGCTGCACCATTTGCAGAAGTGTAGTTTATAAATTACGAGTGGAATCATGTCGTTAAAAATGATAAGAAAATATTTATATCGATTTGCCGTCTAAAATTACAGCAATATATATATTGATCTAATAACTATTGAGTATCTTACATTAAAACATAAGAAAATACAAACAAACAAAAACAAAATAATCCAAACTCCGCTGAGCCTAACAGTCGGGATATATATATATATATATATATATATATATATATATATATATATATATATATATATATATACTGCTCAAAAAAATTAGAGGAACACTGCGAAAACACATCAGATCTAAACAGGGGAAAATGATATCTCTCTGATAATGAGTAGGTGATGTAGGAGTAACAAAATGATGCCACACAATTTGATAGAAATGAAAATGGTCACCCAATAGAGGGGGAAATCAAATAAACCCCAAAAATAAAAGTGAAAAAATGACGCAGCAGACTGGTCCATTTTTCCAAAATGTCATTTAGAAACTCAAAATGATTCTCAGTAGATTGTGCGGCTCCCAAATGTTTGTACGCATGCCTGACAACCTCGGGGCATGCTCCTAATGAGACGCCGGATGGTGTCTTGAGGGATCTTTTCTCAGATCTGAACCAGGGCATCACTGAGCTTCTGGACAGTCTGAGGGTCAAGCTGGCGGTACCGGATGGACCTAAACAAAATGTCCCAGAGGTGTTCTATTCGGTTTAAGTCAGATACACGTGGGGGCGGGGGCAATCAATTGTATCAATTCCTTCAGTCTCCAGAAACTGCCTGCATGCTCTATCCACATGAGGTCGGGCATTATCATTGACCAGGAGGAACCCAGGTCCCACTGCATCAGCATATGTTTTGACAATTGGTAAAAGGATTTCATCCCGATACCTAATAGCAGTGAGTGTGCCATTATCTAATCTGTAGAGGTCTGTGCGTCCATCCAGAGATATGTCTCCCCAGACCATCACTGACCCACCACCAAACCGTTCATGCTGAATGATGTTGCAAGCAGCATAACGTTCTCCACAGCATCTTCAGACCCCTTCACGTCTGTCGCATGTGCTCAGATTGAACCTGCTCTCATCTGGGAAGAGTACAGGGCGCCAGTGGCGTAGTTGCCAATTCTGGTGATCTATGTCAAATGCCAATCGATCATTACGGTGCTGGGCAATGAGCACAGGGCCCTCTGCAGGGCGTGGGACCCTCATTCCACCTTCATGGAGACTGTTTCTGATTGTTTGGTCATAAACATTAACACCAGTGGCCTGCTGGAGTTCATTTTGTAGGGCTCTGTCAGTGCTCATCCTGTTTCTCCTTGCACAAAGTCGCTGATACCAATCCTACTGCGGATTTAAGGATCTTCTACGGCCCTGTTCAGCTCTCCTGGAATAACTACCTGTCTCCTGGAATCTCATCCATGCTCTTGAGACTATGCTGGGAGACACAGCACACCTTCTTGCAACGGAGGAGTTGCACTACTTGTGCAGCCTCTGTAGCGTCCAGGTATCGCAACATGCTATCAACAGAGATGTTGATCCAAGACAAATGAAAAACTACAGCAGTAGAAAGTCAGTCAGTAAAAAATTAGCCAAAAGAGATGAGAAGGGAAAATAAGTATCATCGGCCTCAACCATTCCTGTTCGGTGGGGTCTCATGGTTGCCCCTCTGAAACAACTGTTGTTGATTTCATTATCAACAAAGCAGCTGAAGATGATTAACAAACCTCTCTGCTACTTAACTGATCATATCAATATTTTTTTTTAATCGTTTCACCCCAAGCAAGGCATTCCACTGCCACTATTGCGCTTGGGGCTACATAGGGGAAGGCAAATAGAAAAAGTGGTTAGATATAGGAAATGTCAGAAGGGAGGTGATAGGTAGTTGGGTGGGTGGGAAGAGTGTTTGAAAGAATGGAAGCGAGTTATTGTGTTAGGAGGTGTCTATTGACCTTACATTTAAACCCCTGGAGATTGTAGCCGTCGGGGAAGCAGTCATGTAGAAGGGAATTCCACAGTCGGGAAGTACGAGAAAAGAAACTCTTTGAGTAGAAGTTGCGGTTGCATTTTATAGGTTTCACTGTAAAAGAGTGGGATCTAGTTACTAATCTAGTATCTCGTGCAAATTCGAACCTAGGGGGCACCAGCGATCTAAGTTCATCGGAGCAGAAGCCATGGAAGTATTTATAGAAGAGACACAGGGAAGCCACGTCGCGCCGGTGAGAGAGAGACTGCAGGCGATCTGCCAAGTCAGTATCGATCACATTACAGACCCTCCGCTGTACCTTGTCGAGAAGCCCAAATAGAATAAGAAGGGGCACTCGACCAGATATGGCAACAATATTCAATGCACGGGCGGATGGTAGATTTATAAATGTGCAGGATATATTCAGACGGAACAAACCTCCGGGCCCTGCACAGAGAATTGACTTTCATAGCAGCGGATTTAGCAATGGATTCGATATAGTCATTCCACTTGAGGTCGGCTGAGAGTGTGAGACCAAGGAGGCGCAGTGTTTTACTCTCTGGGAGGCAAACCTGGTCCATGCTAATGGGAGGTAGGTGCGGTTGTCTATGATGGTTAATTGATAGTAGCTTCGTTTTAGAAGCATTAAAATTTACGAGCCATTTCTTACCCCAGTCCACTACAGATTCGAGGTCCTTTCCTTTCGGCTGCATGGTTACCCTTGTCGCCCACACCAGATTTTTGATCGAGGCGAGAGTAAACTGTGGTGTCATCGGCGTACATACCTACTTGGGATATTATGGTATCGGGGAGATCATTAATGTAGATCAGAAGTTTGACTGATAGGTTGCTATACTTTGATCAAAAAGTATTTCTCTAATTTATTTGAGCAGTGATATATTTCAACAAGTTTTTTTTGTACAAAATTTTACAATACTAAGCATAAGCGGAATTTAAAGGGTGTTTTAATTTAAATTCTAGTAACTAAAAATAAACCTCAAGAAACAACCGGATTCGTTCCAATCTTATCAAGTTTAATCCTGGGAATTCCCTGAAGGACATTTTACTTGCTATTGATATATATATATATATATAGATATATATAGTCATCCTCAGACAGATCTGTTTAGCAGCTTATCAGTACGGTTAAACAGCCGATTGATTTTAGCCAGGATTGAAACCCGACTGAATAGTCATCAGTTGAAGATTCTACCTCTGAGTTATGGGTGCTCGGTATAAGAAGGGAATAATATGTAAACACGCCAGTAGTTAAGAGCGTTCTAATTCTTTACTGAATGAACGATGCGTCGAATCTTGAGTAGCTACTGATTTTCAAAGTCTTCCATTCTTCCAGAGTTTGAGAGTGTAAACAGACAGATCTGTTTTGCAGTATCACAGAACATCAGTATGGTTAGACAGCCTATTGTTTTAGCCAGGATTGAAATCCAACTGAACTGACATCATTCGGCGATTCTACCTCTGTGCTATGGACAGACATTTAGCGTTTGATATACCAGGATATTTTCTTATAATAGAGAGGGAGTACATTATATATATATATATATATATATATATGTGTGTGTGTGTGTGTGTGTGTGTGTGTGTGTGTGTGTGTGTGTGTTTAATCCAAAAGGATAAGCAGGAAGATAAATCCCCAAAACCTGATCCTAATTAGTATTAATTTCATTAATATTAAAATTAATCAAAGTAGAGTTCTCAATGCAATTTTTATATTCTAATTACAGAGCCAATTATTAAAAAAACAAAACAAATTTCGATGTTCAAATTTGTTGAATAGCCATTTCTACGATAAAAATCTCGCGTCTTCAGCAACGAATTTGAATTTGAAATATTCGTTGCTGAAGAAGAGAGATTTTTCTCGTAGAAATAGCTATTCAACAAATTTGAACAATTAAATTTTGTCTTATTTGATATATATATATACATATATAACTACTTTTTTATATAACTATCCGGTGTATATATATATATATATATATATATATATATATATATATAACTAGATTTTATATAACTATCCGTTTTATATATATATATATATATATATATATATATATGTATGTATGTATGTATACTTGTCGACATAATTTTAGCAAAAAATAAAATAATAAAGCACAGTGAAAGAGCAAATATGCGGCAAGAATTTACATAGCTGCTAATAAAATTTAATAATTGTCTGTAAAGTGAAGGAAATGAGCTGAAGATGTCTCAGTATTGTCTCTGTAATGAAATGTGGCTGCTTCCTATCGCTACTCTCTCTTCTACTTCAACGTGACAGGGGATACTATTGTAATATAACAATCTGGCCCCACCCGAGGAAGGCTGATGCAAGCGGGGGTGTTTCCGGTCGTTGAAAGGAACGGATGTTTGTTTGACCTTATTTCCGGCAGTAGCGGAAATGGCTACAGAGGCAAACAGAACAGGTGTCTCTGAGAATTACGTGGGCGTGCGTGGGCTAGGCAAAACCGGAAGAAAAAGTCCCGGTTCTGGAGATTATAAAAAGACCTCGGCGCACGGATTCGCCAGTAGAGTAGCAGAGTTTGCATTGGAGCAGTCGTCTTCGGATGACCGAGCAGAGAGCACAAACCCAGTCGTGGTTCCGCCGAAGGGTAGAACTCGGTAAAAATAGACAGACATATTTTTGGCCCGGCTATATGGCTGGGAATTCCCACATTAAAATGACCATGTGTCACATCCGGGCTTGCGTGGGAGGCCTAGTAAATACAGTAGAGTAGCAGTAGAGAGGAGCGACAGAGATCGGCCGGTGAAGAGAGACACAACAGATACGACGACACTCCCGTCAACCCATTAGAGGCGCGCTCTCTCAATTCTCTGTCCCCTATGCTACATGGTTCATCGTCATTAATAAAAATATAACTTATATTTTTATATATATGCGTGTTTGTTGTTTGTCGATATACAACACTATATATATATATATATATATATATATATATATATATATATATATATATATATATAGCATGATGATGATCCATGTATAGTGTCTTAATATGTATAGGAAAAACTACTAAAAAGTATTAGTTTATAAATTCATTTATTTTTTGACAATATTTATTTTTTTCTATTATGATATGTATATTATAGATATATATTTGATATTATATACATATTATATATATATTTGATATTTCATACCGGCCTCAGCCTTTCATCAGAAACAAATGATTTTAAAATTTATACTAGAAGCGTCCGCCGCGAGAGCGTTCGTCGAGTGATGTTTACATCACGTGACGTAGAAAGCGATAGAGTTTTTTAATATTTGTAAACGTAAACCTATCTCTAATAATAATAATTTTAAATGTTGTTTTAAAGAAATTTTTTAAAAATATATCTAAAGAATGTTTAACTATTGAAATATTTATAAAGATTCAAAACACCTAAGTCCCTATTTAACCCTAGCTTGTATGTATTTAATTTTAAAATCCAGCATTTTTCTGTCTTTCTGCGTGAGAATGCAGAACTAAAATCGGAATCTATCAGTAAACATTTGCAGCTTTCTAATGATGTCCTGGGTGATTGAAGTGTTCATATATATATATATATATATATATATATATATATATATATATATATATAGCCTAGCCGAGCGAGAACATCATGAAAAATCCACATGAAACTTTGAAGTCTGCATGAAACTGCTCATTTAAAGTAATTTCTTTGTACATATCAAAGCTCTCTATCCACCCCGATATCGATCAGTTTGCGATAAAGCTGCTCTTGCCAAAAGACATTTAAACCACTGAAAGAACAACGACTTCATCCAGTTGTTTTTATATCGTAAAGTGTTCCATATCAGAATAGAGATAGAGCGTTGATCAGTACAAAATTTAGTCTCTTTAACTGAGTCGGGACGTTATTTTTCTGTTTAGTATTTTAACAATTTTGAACAAACTGTCAGCATTTAATTGAGTAGAAAAATGACAATTTTCCTGGAGACTAATCTAGAGACGAATCGTGTTCTTAAGACGAATATTCGTTTTAGTCTTAGTTATATTGATTTATTTTGGTTTTAAATATATTTACTGTTCGATAACTTTTAAAAATTCTTATTAATTATTTATACACAGATTTCTATTTCAGTTTATTTAAGAGTAATTATGTTTAACACCAAAACAAAGTGAAATAAATGAAAAATAAGTTAATGGTGGTAAATCGATTACATACGCGATGTAAATACTAATTCAACAGGGCAATATATTTATTTTTTAAACCTACACTTTCCGTAGTGTCTACTGAGGCAACACTTTTTGCATGGGAATGAACATTTCGACCTAAATCAGATTCTTTTTAAGTCGTTTCACCTTAAGCAATGCTATGGTGGCACTAAAACGGAATAATTTACTGAAGATGAAAGTAAACAAGAATAAGTTCGTGAAGAGAAAGTTCAGTAAAAAAGGTATTAGAAAAAAATACAGTTAATAATGTTGTTTTTAAATGTTTGAATATAGAACATAGAAAAAAAAAGCCAGAAGAGAATTCCACGGACCAGAAGTGTTTTTTTTTCTTTTTTTTTCCCCCGAACAAAGCAGAAATGCCACTGATGTGCAGGGGGCTACATGACTGTAAAAAGATTAATTAGAAAAGAGTGAGGACTACAATCTAGTAAGAAAGGAACAATAGAAAGCTGAGAAATCAGGTGCGATGACAGATGCATAGGTGGAGAGAAAGGGAAGGTTATACGGGGGTGGGGAGAGAGCTAGAGTCCAGTGGTTAATAGATGAGTATTGACTTTGCATTTAAATTTCTGGAGGTTGTAGCCGTCAGGAAAGCAAGAATACGGGAGCGAGTTCCACAGGCGGGAAGTGCGAGAGAAGAAGCTGCAGGAATAGAATTGACGTCTGCATTTGGCTAACCTGACTGTGAATGGGTGGGACACAGTTGCCAGTCTGGTTGCACGAGTAAACACCTGTTGAGGAAGCACCAGTGACTTAAGTTCGTCCGAGCAGAAGCCATGAAAGTATTTATAGAACAGACAAAGGGAGTCCACATTTCAACGGTGGGGAAGTGGCTGCAGTCGAGCCGCCAGATCAGTACCTACTTACAGACTCTCCTTTGGTGCCTGTCAAGAACACTGAGGAGAACGGCAGGGGCGCCTGACCATAAATGACAGCAGTACTCCATGCACGGACGGATGGTTGATTTGTATATATGCAGGATGGATTCAGGCGGAAAAAACATCCTGGATCGACATAGTGACCCAACCTTCTTAGCAGTATATTTTGCTATGGATTCAATATAGTGGTTCCATTTGAGGTCTGAGGAGAGTGTAAATCCGAGGAGGCGTAATGTATTGCTCTCAGGAAGAATCTCTTCGTCTATGCTTATGGGAGGCAGTGTGGGAAAATAAATTATTAGAATGGAATTTACGGTTCTATCTATTTCAAAAGGATAATGAAGAAACCTTTTTTTCCAATCTGGAATTACGCTTAAACTCATGCGGTTGATGAAACAAGAAGAAAGCATACTAGAAGAGTAACCATCAGCAGATTTACAAAGATAGAAAGGGGTGTAAGACAAGGATGCGCCTTTTCACCGGATCTGTTCAACTTGTACAGCGACAATATTTTGAGGACCCTAGATGCTATGCCAGGATTTGTAATCGCAGGCCACAATTGGAACAACATAAGATACGCAGATAATACAGTTCTGATAGCAGATACGGAAACGAGACTACAAGATCCCCTACAGAAGGTAGCTAAAGAGAGTGACAAAAAAGGACTACAAATAAACTGCAAGAAAAACGGAATGCATGGTCTTCAGCAAAGAGAGCAACCCAAAATTTCAAATAGAGGTGAGGGATACTAGAATCAAGCAAGTACAAAAATTGAAATACCTAGGAACCGTTCTAACAGGAGATGGAAAGTGTGACACAGCGATCCGAAAGCAAATTTGCATGGCGACGGGCGCGTTCCAGAAGTTCAGTAAAGTACTAAGACACAGGAAGATTTTACTAGAAACAAAGACTAGATTACCATGGGATGTCAGTTCTTCGATATGTCAGTGAATGTTGGACAATATCATCGAAGATGAAGGAAAAACTTGAAGCAGCTGAAATGTGGTTCTACAGAAGAATGCTGCGGATATCATGGACCGAAGATGTGAGCAATAACGAGGTGTTGGAAAGAACGGAAGCCAAAAGAAAATTAATAGTGAAAACCAGGAAGTGACAGCTCAAGTTCCTTGGACATGCAATGAAGAAGAAGGGCTTAGAGAACCTGATATTAACAGGCCAGATAGAGGGAAAAAGAGACAGAGAAAAGCAGCGGGTAACATATTTGAAGGGCCTGAACAAGAGGATGACAGAACGGGGGTTGCGTGATCTAACAGGAGAAAGCGTGCTAAGAGCACAGGGCACATGGAAGAAGAACCCTGAACGAAACACATGAGCAATGCCGATGTTTTGGAACACAAAAATGAAGATGATACCCAACATCAGGACAAAACAGCCGAAGTTTTTAGGACATGGAACGAGGAAGGAAGGGTTGGAGAACCTGATACTTACGAGAGGGATAGAGGAAAAGAAGCACAACGGCAAGCAGCGCACGACATGCTTGATTGACTTGAACAGATGAATGGTAGAGCGGGGATTGAATGTAATAACAGGAGAAGGGATATTAAGAGGAACAAGATATAGGTGAAGTGGAGAGCCATGATTGCCTAGGTCCTCTCGGGACACGGATTATAGAAGAAGAAAGATGATAATATTTAAAGAAAAGAGAAGACAGCTAAATGAAGTGATAGTACGTTAGGTCAGTGTGGAAAATGACTTACAGACCGTTCTTTGGACATTGTAAAGAACCTCGAGATACATATCAAAAGCGCCAGAAGAGATGAGGCACATCTCATGTATGATGGAATGGTAAATTTATAATCCTGCTCAATTTATTTTTTCTAAAACTCTTTCTACAATTTTTGTGAGTGGTACTACCGAACTTTGAAAAAAATAAATAAATCTGCGCCTGAGACTTTTTCAAATATAACATTTCTTAAAAGAGATATTCTCTTTCCAAGCCAACATAGACTCTTATAATTTTTAAAAAAATAAATAAAAATAAAACGGTTAAATTAAAATCCTTGTATTGTTTTGAAAATGTATTGAGTTGTCTAGATAACACATGCTGATTTCTTGTCGTTCATGTTAGATCACTTCAAACTTTCGACAAATATATTATGCACAAATTTCCGATTAAAGCACATTTAAATGTTGCTCTTGAAAAGAAAGTTTAAAACTACTTATTTCTCATCAATTTTGTATTCTTAAGATAATGGACGATAATAAGTTGTATTTCGTATACTTGATGCTGTTGTAATATTATTTTTTAGGAAAGTTTTGTAATTTGCTTGAAGCATTGTGTATATTAGGATTATGGTTAGGTTTTGAAGGCGTTTAGTAAAATAAAGGAAGGTAAAGAAGATTTTGGGTATTACCTATTTATTATACATTAATATTTCGAGATTAAAATATCATCTTCAGAATGTTAGAGGGCTTGTGTTTGAACAGAGACTTTCAACAAATGGTCCTTCCTGGCTGCCGCTGTTGTTAGTTGTAGTGTGTGTGTGTGTGTGTGTGTGTGTGCGTGTGTTTGTGTAAGTGTACTAGAGTATGTATGTGTGGGTGTGTTTATGACGTGTATATATGTGATTGATAGTTGGGATTTTTATGGTCTGATGGTATCAGTTTGCCTTGATATGTGATTTATCTAAGTGTGCGTTGACCTGACCGTTAGTTTGACCCCTGCCAAAATGAAAGAGGACCTTTCTGACTATTGTGTGTGTGTGTGCGCGTTTGTGTGCGTATGTGTGCGTATTTATGTGCGTATACTTCTAATCTTACATCATACTTCATTTTGTGTTTGTGATCTCCAAAGTATTTTTGTAATTAATTTTGAAAAACTTTTTTTTCATAACCTTTTCTATTTTTTTCCATTATTTTGTCTCGCAAGCCAAAAAAAAAAAAGGTAGGTTCTATCTAAGGTGAAGCTGATTTAGCTGAAAGAAAAGTACGGAAGTGGTTTGTAAGTGTAGAATTGGTAAGTGTAGCCTTATCAATGAATAAAGTTCATACAGACCGCTAAATGACGAAGACTAAATCAAGTTATCGATTTAGAATTACCCGGATTTCACAACACGGAAATTATTTGAAACATTTGCCGATTGAGTTCTCTAGAGGGGAAAATAACTCCCCCGCCCAACAAAAAAAAGAAGAAAAAAATAGAAAAAACTGTATCCTCTTCTGCGATTTTCGCATTACTCTTTAGTCATGAATTGAGTTCTCTTGAGTTCTCTTGATTGATAGCATGTGGATACACCGCGAATATAACACGATAGTATCCTCTTTCTCCCAGCTAAGGGGTAGAAACTTTGAGTTCGATCCCGGTTGTAAGCAGTCGGATGTCTAGATGTCTGATGAGCTCGCTCTTACATCTATTCAATATTGTAGCCTTTAAAGACGATTTCCAAACTTGGCTTTAAAATTTAACGGATATATTCACACGTCGATAGAAAGAAAATTTTAAAATTTATGTTTGTATATATGTGTGTGCATATATTCGTCTGTACATGTGTATGTGTGCCAGTGTGTGTCCGTGTGTCTATATACTCGTCTATTTGTCCATATGTAGATGTTTTTCGATTTGAATACGTGGACACCAGCGTCTTTTACTCATTTATTATCTAAACACTATTACTTAAATCTAATCTTTTTGTTAAAAGTAGAATTTAAAATTCGTAATAAAAATAAACTAAAGTGAATCTAATAGTCAGTTAATAATGCTGATCGATATTTTAAACAAATATTAATGTTAATGCCTCAAAAATTATTTTTAGTATATGTTCTTATATTCTTCAAATTAGAAATTGCTTTGTTTGGATTAGTCGACTCTGTCTATGTAACTATGCCTCTCAGAGTAATGGGGTTTGGCTAGACTTGAACCTTTTAAAACTCTCAAACTTGAAATAAACCTTATCACTTGATAAGCACAGATAATATCGAAAGAAAGTGACTACTTTTGTAGTGATATATAACAAATTTAGGTTATGAATTCTAAATAAATATTAGCTCTACTTTGTATTGAGCACTTTTTAAGAATAATGTCTCTTTCGATACGGAATGATATTCCATCAATACCCACCATGGATATATATATATATATATATATATATATATATATATATATTAATGCATGTTTCATTAAATAATATAGACACGCTTTGTCTATTTTTTTACGTAATTTTTTTTCATATTCTCTGATAAGCTTAATAGCATTATCATTAAATGAAGAAAGAAAATTGCAATATTGATACATAATATTTTAATAATACAATCTAAGATTTCGCCCTTACATTTTCAAAGTTATCTAATTACATCATATACTATAACAATGGATAAAGGATAATTACAAGCTGGATTTGTTTACATGGAAGGTTTCAAAGCAACAACAAACGCGTGCATATAAGACTCTGGAAGCGAATGTTGTATCACAGCTCATGACGTTACACATGACCAAAATTATGTCTATATTATTTAATGAAACATGCATTAATGACAAAATGCTGCCTAAGTACACAATTTAAATATATATATGTATATATATATATATATATATTTCATTACGAAGATGTGTCATGCGTTCGATAATCAGGCCGATAGATATAAATATATAATACTATTTAATTAAAAACAGAATATGTACTTAAATACGAGTATCGATAAAAAATAATGTTCAAACAATTCATTTCAAATTGTCGGTTGTTTATAACAAAGATTCGTTAATCCTCGTTAATTTTCGTAACACGTTTACATTTGTTCACATTACGATACATTTCAAAGAAGATATGTTTATTGCTATAGATCGAAAATAGTGTTATATAGGTTGGATTAAAACCTCGTTTAGATTAATGGTCATTCGTGGCCGAGAGGTCTAAGACGTGCCAGATCACATGGTAGCTTCCCCTATGTGGATAGGGGTTGCAGGTTCGAATATATATATATATATATATATATATATATATATATATATATATAATAATAATAAAATCGACTCTGTACGTATTCAAATCTTAAAATGTTACACAAGTAATTTTTAAAGACCACGAATAACCAGCAGAATCTAACTCCGTTATTGTCCTCGGCTATAAAGCTTTGGACAAAGAGGGGGAAAAAAAGAAAGCTGCGTAGCACCGACAATACATACAGTTCTTCACAGCAAAGAAAAAAAAACCTCCAACGGAACGAACCACAAAGAAAGAAAAGTGCTCGATACTAAACTAACCAAAAAGGGTTAACAAAGAGGCAGTCACGCAGAGCAAAAACACACGAAAAAAATCGCAAGATCGCCAAGACCTACCGCGGTTTCGCACAACGACTCGTCATATATATATATATGTGTGTGTGTGTGTGTGTGTTTAATGTTTTTTCAAAAATTGTAAGATGGCTGTATGGAATAATAATGGAAGTTGGCATTACAGCACGTAAATGCTCAGGTCAATGTGCGTTTGGTATGACATCTGTTAATTCTGCATGACCACTCATGGCAGGACAATATCAATTGCAACATTTCAAACAGAGCATATTGCTGCGTGTCAGATTGATGTGACATTTAATTTCCCTAACTTCTTAAAGTGCACGTACGTTTGATACCCCAATGCATTGTCATATCGAGATTCTACCGGCAATGTACAGAAATGAGTCAACTTACACACCTAATAATTAGCTTTGAAAATCTAAACACATGTCAAAATGGTAACGTATCAAATTATAAAAAAATAAGGAACTATAAACATCTACGTCCTTAAGTGACATGGCACAAAATAGCAGTATTTTGTGTATATTAAATCTTTTTTTTAAATTCTTTTACTTTGGTTTTTGTACAATTTGAACTCTAATTGAGAGACAGAGAAGCGAAAATATTATTCTTTCTATTTTATCAAAAATGCTATAAATCCATTAAAGGATCACCTATCATTTTATTCGTGGAACAATGCCTGCGATACAGTGAACCAAAGCTCCGAGTCGAAGAAAGCTTTCCACTTTGAAAACTTTAGCCAGATAAGTCACAATCTGTTTACCGGAGGTTAGCATCAGTCATGTTTACGGAAGGTAGAAAAAGTCCTCTAAACCGATTAAAAAATAGCGGTTTTTGTTTGAGAGGCGGAAAAATTAAAATGATATTTTTCAAAAGATTCCAGGTCATTTTTGCGATCAACTACCAATTTGACCTCATCAAACTGAGCAGACTTACCACTAAAGTAGACATAAGAAGATGTGTTATCAGCATTGTTATAGTGGAACATCCTGCCATCCCCGAGAATAGAATGCCCTAGGCTATAAGAGACGGTGACGAGCGGTTCGTCTTAGGCGAAGGCATTCTCTATTTCATAAGTTATTCCGCTTCTACTCGTTAATTGCTTATCTGTATCTTATTTTTAATTGTACAGTAGTACAATAAATCCGTCATATCGTATTCCTGTGTCGAGTACCATTCTTCCACTAATCTTTACACTGATATTCCTTTCCGGGATTTATCAAGCATAGATAATGATTTGAGAACCCGTGACATCTGAAAATTTGTTGATGAATGTTAGGAATAACCTAGATAGAAACATGTTCGACAATCTATACAAAAATTTAGAAGAGAGGCTTTTGAAATTTTTTTAACAAAAAACAAAAACTTCAAGGCTTTATATACATGCAATCAGAAAGAGACACCTGAAATTTCTAGAACATATAATGAAAAATTGCGCATGAACAATTTAACATGCACATCGGAAAATGCAAGGTAACAGAAACGTGTGCAAAGAGTGATTTAACGTTCTAACGAGTTTGCAAAAACGGGTGGCAGAACCTGGACAAAAGTTGTTACGACTAAAATTTTAAAGAAGCTTTGAAGAGCCATGATTATCGACGTGCTCAACTAACTTGCACTAAATTAAAATAAGGTTTAATATCTTACAATATTTACATTATTCGGACTATTGTCCTCACCTTTGTTGCTATTTGTACGAGGTTTCGGCCGTTGTACGCTCCGGCCTTCTTCAGCTGCTAGAAATTTCGAACCGAACCGTTTATTACAATCACTGGGCTATATATCATACTCATTGCCTGAAGCCACTTTTAGTTCTCATGAGTTATCTTCCACTAACCCTCTAAGATATTTGTTCACCACTGCTGTAGCCTGGTATTAAACTCACAACTCTTTGGGTCAAATCTCAGTAACTAACCAACGTCAATATTCACTGGGCCATGTGTTCTTAAGATAAGATTAAGATTGTGCACAATCTCAACAATATCAGATACGCGGATGACACAGTGCTGATAGTAGACACGGAAAGGAAAATGCAAGACCTTATACAGAAGTTAGCAAAAGAAAATGTAAAGAAAGCACTGAGCATAAGCCTCACGAAACTGAATATATGGTCATCTGCATAAAGAGGAGACTAATATGCTAACGGCAAGTCGAAAAATCTAAAATAAAAACAGTGCAAATTCAAATACCTGGGAAGTGTTTTTGACAGAGGATGGAAAATGCATCAGAGAGATCAAAAGACGCATTGGCATGGCCAAAGACGCATTTAAGAAGCTTATTGTATTCACTTACGCGCAAATACCCTTGGGAAAGGTATTAATCCGTCTCTTCCTTCCAGTTATGGGTTAAATAGCAGGACAGAGTGGGTTCTATAGCCTTGGTCGGCAACCAGTCTACCGCAGAAAGCAATGGCAACCTACTCTTTCGAGACATGATCGCCCAAGCGTGTATCACGTATGGCACTTAACTACCTAACTAACCAGAGTATTGAAAGACAGGAAAATCTCATTAGAAACAAAGAAAAGTGTGCTGGATTGCTATGTGATATCTGTCCTTCAGTATGTCCTTAGGGACAAGAACAACTGAATTTCTGTGACTTATAAACCTAAGGTTCAGTAATCATTTTTTACCAGGTTTCATATTGATATTTTTGATGTTAATCGTTTTCTCTATTATTTTTTTATCTGGGATTATATTGCAAATTTGGCATTAATGATTTTCTCTGGCATTCCGTATTACTGGTTCCTATATTGTATTCATCTCTATGCTTGGTCGGCTTAGGAGATTTTTGTAGCCTAGACTATGTGCTGATTCCTTAGGTTTAGGTATTTTCCAGTGGTAGTCTCTGTCTGTCATTTCAACTTCATCCCATAAGGAGCGGTGATACCCTTTTTCTCTTGCATCGTTTTTTTTTCAGAATTCCCTGATTCAATTTTCATTTGTCTACTTTTACCCATTTCCCGTCATTTCTATGTAAACATTAATATTAAAAAAATGAGGACATAAAGATAAAAATAATATCAACTCAGAAAGGAGTAAAAAGAATTACAAATATCAGATTGGATTTAGTTACTCTCCCATCAGAGCCTTGATCAAAGAGAATGAAATTCAAAAATATGGTGAAAGAAATTATACATAGATCAATAATATAATAATTCAAATATAATTACGCTATCAATAGATCACACTGAAATGCAACAAACATTCGTCTTATTTACACAAAGAATTCGGCTTGATTTAATAAGAACTCTCTCAAGAATCTCAAAATGTGATTTACTCACCTGTTTGTTTCTCAACTCGTTAGCTGACTAAATAGTGTTAAAGCCTTTTAGCTAATAATATCAATGTGAGATCACCATAGTGTTCTTTGCGTTTTAGCAATTATATTTCCTGAATCGAACGAAGCAGAAGAGAAGAAAAAATATATTTTTGCTAACCCTCTACAATATTCACAACGTTTCGGCCGTTGAATGCTGCGACATTCTGCAGGTGATTGATATTGTCCTACCATGAGTAGTCATACTGTTATGTTGCATGTACAGAATTATTGTGAAATAAATACAAACAACGGAAATGTAGTAAATTGTTATATTACCAGGAAGAGTAGTATTTACAAAAGAGGTCGTGAGTAGAATACAGGGACAAGGGTTTAGTAGAACGTATTGTCGTGAGACGTAAGAGTCTGAATAATAGCACACTTCCGGTTCACTACCGGAAATACTCGAATGACTTCTTACTCGGCTGACTCGTCGAGGTCTTCCCCGGAGGTATCATCACTACTACTTTATGTAGTGCTTGGAACAGTCCATTATTGTAGACAAAGGTAGAAAGCGCCCTAACACATAGAGAAATAACAAATGTTATACCAATTGAAATTTCGAAATAAAATATTTCCGTAGAAATATAGACAGATATTAATGCTGAATAGTGTAGCAAATATGAGGACAACAGTCGGAAAAATTTAAATAGTGTAAATAATTACAATAACTAATCTCAAGAAAAAATAGACAGCTATTGATGAAAAATATGTCAAAAAAGATGAGAACAACACTCCGAAGAATGTAAATATTGTAAATAATTTAAATATTTCATCTCAGAAATATAGACAGATATTGAACGTGAATATTGCAACAAAGATGAGGACAAGTTTGAACAATAAAATAGTGAAAATAATTACAATAACTCATTTCAGAAATATAGACAAGTTTTGAAGGTGCGGGGAATGCGATATTCATGCTCAGAATGCAATCTGAACAAGCAATACAAATTCAGAAGGACCTTTATCTGTGCTTTATAGACTACGCAAAGGGGTTTGACAAAGTATGACACAGGGACTTGATCGAGATGATCGACAATTTTGACATTTTCTGAAAAGACGTAAGGATAATCAAGAATCCGTATTGACAGGAAACCTCTTGTGTACGGACAGGAGTTGAACTCAGCAGGTCTGCAAAAATAGAAAGGGGCGTAAGACAAGGATGTGTTTTCTCGCTGGATCTTTTCAATCTGTACAGCGAAACAATTATGAGAAATAAAAGCCTTGGCAGGATTCGTCATTGGCGGCCATAATCTCAACGATATCCGATAAGCGGATGGCACAGTGCTGATAGCAGATACGGAAAGTTAGCAAAAGAAAGTGTAAAGAAAGAACTTAGCATAAACCCCCCCCAAAAAACTGAATATATGATCATCAGCATAAAGAGGAAACCAATATGCAAACTGCAAGTCGAAGAATCTAAAATAAAAAAGTAAAAATTCAAATACCTGCTAACTGTTTTCACAGTGGATGGAAAATGTGACACGGAGATCCAAAGACGCATTGGCATGTCCAAAGACGCATTTCAGAAGCTAATCAGAGTAGTGAAAGACAGAAAAATCTCATAAACAAAGAAAAAAGTGCTGGGTTGCTATGTGATATCTGTCCTTTTGTATGGAAATGATTGCTGGACGATCTCATCAAAGATGAAGGAGAGGCATGAGGCAGCAGAAATGTGGTTTTACGGAAGGATGCTGAGGATACCATGGACAGAGCACGTGTGCAACGATGAGGTGTTGGAGAGAATGCAAATGTAAAGAAAACTGATAATAAATATCAGGAAGGGACAAATGAGGTTCCTGGGACATGTAACGAGGAAGGAAAATCTGGACAACTTAATAATCACAGGTCGGATAAATGAAAGAAGAGAAGGGGAAAGCAGCGCGAGACTTACTTGTTAGGTCTGAGCAAATGGTTGCCAGATCTGGTCTTAGAAGATATACCAAGAGAAAAACTATTGACAGTCTCAAGAGACAGAGCCAAGTGGAAGTCCATGATTGCCTACATCCTTAGGGACACGACACATGAAGTAGTATTCATTGATTATGCTTATTTCCTATTTAAATATGCAATGAATCAATTTCTTTTAAAAATGCATTTTAATTCTGACTTTCATCGTCAGTGTTACCCTTTAAAGCAGAGGTTACCTATCAGTGGGTAGCGACCTCCCGGGGGGTCGCAAAGCCTTTGCAGAGGGTTCGAGACTCTTTAGCAGGGGAGCGTGTAGCCTTGTTAGAAATAGCTTGGGATGACATTAATTGTATTTTATCAATTATATCTTTCAAGCTCTTACATTTGTTTAGGTGCAAAGTGATAGTTACGACCAATGTCTTGAGGGTTGTTATTTCTATGCCTTAAAAAAGATTCATGCATATATTCTGCCTATATCTGTATTGTGTGTCTTACTCTTTTGTATACCTCTTCTTTCCAGCACTATCCTACTTCGGCAAGCGAGAACTGAACCGTTCTCTTGCGCTATGTATCAGTCATACTACAATGTCAGCATGATAGCCTTACGTTTCCTTGTTCCATTTGCTTCAACCTACTTGTGTGAGGCAGGATTTTCCGCTCTTGTCAATATAAAAACAAAGAATTGGAACAGATTTGATGTTGGAGATGACATGAGATTGGCTCTAACAAACACTAGGTCTCAAATTTCAAAGCGTGCTGCTGAAATGCAACATCAAGCATCTCATTAGCTGGGTTGGATAGCTTTTTAAACCTATGATAATATTATTTTAAGAAATATATGTTCTTTTTGTGAATTCAGGTTGGACCAATGTACTTTAATTTGGTTATAAATAATTACAGAATTTTAAAATATTTTTTAACAGAAAGGTGGTTCTACACCCGATATTCCCAACCTTGGCAGGGGTTTGCGACGCCTTAGCAGGAGAGCGTGTAGCCTTGTTAGAAGTAGCTTGGGATAACATTAACCCTCTAGGGCCATTCGTATCATATTTGATACAGTATGAAAACAAGCCTTGAAAGAAATATTTTCCTGAAAAATTTTTTAAGAGAAATATTTTATAAATTTCAAATGAAAGCAGTACTGACTGCTCAGTCAATGAATACCAAATGTTTCCTTATTGGGAAATACCAAATGTTTCCTTATAAGGAAATACTGTATCAAATATGATATGAATGGCCCTAGAGGGTTAATTGTATTTCATCAATTACATTTTTCAAGCACTTACATTGTTTAGGTGCAAAGTGATAGTTACGACCAATGTCTTGAGGGTTGTTATTTCTATGCCTTAAAAAAGATTCATGCATATATTCTGCCTATATCTGTATTGTGTGTCTTACTCTTTTGTATACCTCTTCTTTCCAGCACTATCCTACTTCGGCAAGCGAGAACTGAACCGTTCTCTTGCGCTATGTATCAGTCATACTACAATGTCAGCATGATAGCCTTACGTTTCCTTGTTCCATTTGCTTCAACCTACTTGTGTGAGGCAGGATTTTCCGCTCTTGTCAATATAAAAACAAAGAATTGGAACAGATTTGATGTTGGAGATGACATGAGATTGGCTCTAACAAACACTAGGTCTCAAATTTCAAAGCGTGCTGCTGAAATGCAACATCAAGCATCTCATTAGCTGGGTTGGATAGCTTTTTAAACCTATGATAATATTATTTTAAGAAATATATGTTCTTTTTGTGAATTCAGGTTGGACCAATGTACTTTAATTTGGTTATAAATAATTACAGAATTTTAAAATATTTTTTAACAGAAAGGTGGTTCTACACCCGATATTCCCAACCTTGGCAGGGGTTTGCGACGCCTTAGCAGGAGAGCGTGTAGCCTTGTTAGAAGTAGCTTGGGATAACATTAACCCTCTAGGGCCATTCGTATCATATTTGATACAGTATGAAAACAAGCCTTGAAAGAAATATTTTCCTGAAAAATTTTTTAAGAGAAATATTTTATAAATTTCAAATGAAAGCAGTACTGACTGCTCAGTCAATGAATACCAAATGTTTCCTTATTGGGAAATACCAAATGTTTCCTTATAAGGAAATACTGTATCAAATATGATATGAATGGCCCTAGAGGGTTAATTGTATTTCATCAATTACATTTTTCAAGCACTTACATTGTTTCGGTGCAAAGTGATAGTTACGACAAACGTCTTGAAGGTTGTTATTTGTAAGCCTTAAAAAAGATTAATGCATATATTTTCTCTATATCTGTCTTGTGTGTCTTACTCTTCTATATACCTCTTCTTTCCAGCACTGTCTTACTTTGGCAAGCGAGAACTGAACCGTTCTCTTGCCAAATATCTTTAAAAGACGTCTTAAAATTTCTTCAATCTTATAGAACTCACAAATAGTTATATGTTTGAATTTTATGGCGTTCATTTTTGTAATTATTTAATTGAATTAAAAGAAACCAAATAAATTTTATATAAAGAATATTTACAAAATTTTCTTTCAGCCTAAAAAATGAAAATGGCAAAAAAAATATTTCATTTTCATTACAAGAAAACTAAAAATAACAAAGAAAAATTACATTAAATTATTTAATTTTGTAATTTCATACTAATTTTATTTGTAGATATTTCACATATTGTTCAGTCTTTGATGTTTTTTAGGTAAAGGATCTCGGTTGCCAAAAGCTTTAAAGGAAAACGCTAGAAGAACTCATCTAAGATGGAAGGATTGAGAAGCATAGAGTTATTCCAAGGTCGACCTTCGCCCGGAATCGAATCACCTATTCATGTTCCACTATGAGAGAATTACAATACATTTGATATTAAAACTACGAGCAATACTTCTGTATATTTAAAAGATTTAGCAGCAATACATTTAAACAAAATAGCAGTTAACATTTTTAGGTAAAATAGATAAATAAAGATCACAAGAAAATAAAATTTTGGTATTAAATGACCTATATGGAGGTTATAGGCTCCTAAACAATCAAACAGCAAAACTAATGATTTCATGTCTCTTTTTCTCTTTATATATATATATATATATATATATATATATATATATATATATAGATAGATAGATAGATAGATAGATAGATAGATAGATAGATAGATATAAATTTAAAAAAGAATTAATTCAATGATGTTGAAAGATCATTTCGATATGAAAATCCCCATGGAGAATAACACATCACCTCAGTAAGAGAAAAATCCTTTCAGAAACTGAAGAAAATCAGTCTAATTTTCCTTTTTAAATAGATTTTCAAAGAAATTAAAAAAGAAAAAGAAAAAAAGAAAAAGATAAAACAAAATAAAATCAAATAAACAAGAAAAGATAAAATTGACATCGTCTGGGTTCGCAGAAAAAGGAAAGAGAATTGTAACTTAAAAATTAACGGACGGCCGTGTTGAATTGATGTAAGGTTAAGCAACACGGAAAAAAGGTGGGAGATAAGAGAGATAAAGGAAGGAAGGGAGGAAAAAAGAAAAGAAAAGAAAGAAAAAAATTTTATATCTTACAGACGCTGGACATATTCAAAAACCTAACTTCCCAAAAACGTTGAAGTATTAGAAAAAGTCCTTTACTTAAAAAGGCATAATTATTTTTAAACGGAATAAAAAGATATAGGATTTAAAATAAT
This sequence comes from Ascarosepion bandense, assembly GCA_037127315.1. NCBI lineage: Eukaryota > Metazoa > Mollusca > Cephalopoda > Sepiida > Sepiidae > Ascarosepion > Ascarosepion bandense. The sequence continues at coordinate 778,654 of JBBBDQ010001348.1, forward strand.
TTTTTTTAAAAATTAGGTCATTTGATTTAAACTAAATAAAGACATCGTTAGGTAAAAAAAAAAATTCTTTTACAGTTATACATACATATATAAGTACACACATATATACATACACATACACGTACACACACAATTCTTCGATTATGAATACATATATACATATATACACATACACACACATACATTCAATTCCATGCACACTTATATACGTATATACACATACATGCGCATACACACATATATATGTGTACACACATACACAAAAATTCACACACACAATATATATGTGTACACACACATGCACACATATACATACACACACACACATATATATACATTAAACATATGCACACACACACATACATATAAAAAATATAAAAAATTAATGAATATTATAAAAAAGAGCATTTCAACAGCTAAAAAAATTTTTACACACATAAATACATATATACACACATACATATATACATATATACACACATATATACAAATATGCACAAACACACACAAACATACACATATACATAAAAATTATAAAAAGAAAAATTAAAAATTAAAATAATTAAAAAATAAACAATTAAAATCTTAATATTTAAAAATTAAAATTTAAAAATTTAAAATTTAAAATTTAAAATCCGCCGTATGACTTCACTTATTAATGAATTCGTTCCTAAGATTCAAAAATAAGTCCTGATGAGGATACTTCAAAATCAGGATCTTCTCCAATAAACATAGACGACACCTATCACGAAAATTTTTAGGGGTACAAGCTGAGCCTATTAATTTCCAGCTGATTATAGGGTCCTGCCCTTCCTCCTTCATTTTCCAGAATATACGTGATAGTGCCGTCTGGAATCTTTGCTTAGGGTACGAAAACGAGTACTTTACAACCACAAGTACTCGTTTTCGAACCCTACCCAAATAATGTATATATGTGTGTGTGTGTATGTATATGTGCGCATGTGTGTGTGTACACATATATTGTGTGTGTGAATTTTTGTATATGTGTGTACACATATATATGTGTGTATGCGCATGTATGTGTATATACGTATATAAGTGTGCATGGAATTGAATGTATGTGTGTGTATGTGAATGTATGTATATATGTATTCATAATCGAAGAATTGTGTGTGTACGTGTATGTGTATGTATGTATGTGTGTACTTATATATGTATGTATAACTGTAAAAGAATTTTTTTTTTTTACCTAACGATGTCTTTATTTAGTTTAAATCAAATGACCTAATTTTAAAAAAAAATTATTTTAAATCCTATATCTTTTTATTCCGTTTAAAAATAATTATGCCTTTTTAAGTAAAGGACTTTTTCTAATACTTCAACGTTTTTGGGAAGTTAGGTTTTTGAATATGTCCAGCGTCTGTAAGATATAAAAAATTTTTCTTTCTTTTCTTTTCTTTTTCTCTCCCTTCCTTCCTTTATCTCTCTTATCTCCCACCTTTTTTCCATGTTGCTTAACCTTACATCAATTCAACACGGCCGTCCGTTAATTTTAAGTTACAATTCACTTTCCTTCTTTTGCGAACCCAGACGATGTCAATTTTTTCTTTTCTTGTTTATTTGATTTTATTTTGTTTTGTCTTTTTCTTTTTTTTTCTTTTTTTTTTTAAATTCTTTGCAAATCTATTTAAAAAGGAAAATTAGACTGATTTTTCTCCAGTTTCTGAAAGGATTTTTCTCTTGCTTAGGTTATGTGTTATCCAACAACATCCAACATCATTGAATTAATCCTTTTTTAATTTATATTTACTCTGTAATATTTTATTACATGGAGCTCTCTTCCTGTATCGTTTTTTAATATTAAAATAAATTTTTTAATATTAATTAGGATCGGGTTTTTGGAATATACCTTCCTGCTTTTTCCGCTTGGATGAAAGTATCTCAATTAGAACATATATATATATATATATATATATATATATATATATATATTCATTTGTAAACGAGTTATTCTGCTACCCAGGTTTCTTCCATGAGTCTTCAGGAGATTTTTAATAACTGATTTTACCTTATACCGTTTTTATTTTTAAGAACGCTCTTGTAACTTCTTATAAAGAAAAACGGTAAACGGTATAATTAGTTATTTAAAATTGCCTAAGACACCACTCATGGAAGAAATTAGGAAGCGAAATAAATCGTTTAAAAATGAAAAAATATTAAAAAGTTCTACAATATAAGTGGATCGAACACTTTTTAATACAAATGTGTATTGGTTTAACCCTGTTATGATCAAAAACTAAGTTTTAATCAATCACTATATATATATATATATATATATATATATATATATATATATCAGCATACGGTGTAGATATAGAAGAATCCCATGGAGTATCCTGTACATAGAGTGGTAGGATAACTCTCTAAGAGACCTCTAAATATGTATGTATATAAATACATTTACAGCAAATATAAGAAAAGTTAAGGCAGACACGTTATTTCATGGTAAATCGGATGTGTGGCCTATTTCAGGCAAACTATCATCAGCTTCCGTATATATATATATATATATAGATAGATAGATAGATAGATAGATAGATAGATAGATAGATAGATAAAGAGAGAAAGAGAAATATGCTTGAAAAATGTAAATGGATTAGTTTACATTATTATATATTAATATCCATAATACATATAGTAATACACATTAATATATATATGTATTTGTATATATATATATATATATATATATATATATAGAGAGAGAGAGAGAGAGAGAGAGAGAGAGAGAGAGAGAGAGAGAGAGACTAAGAACAAAATTAATATTACAGTCGAACGTGTTTCATTTACTTAAGCACATATCTCTTCTCCATCCAGCTATCGATTTAATACCATAAAAGATTGGGTTCTCTAGTCTTTGATAGCAACCAGTGTACGGAAAGATATTCTTCCCAGTCAGTCATCAAAAAGAAACATGACGCCTAAAATGTGTCACTAATCGCCATGGATCACTGTGGAAAGCAAAAGAAACTTTTCGCTTGTCATATTCGTTTCCCAAGAAAATGCCACAGATCAAATCAGACATCTCATTAGTGTATCAGTAATCTATATAACTTAGTATATGTAAATAAGTGTCTGTGTTACGAGGATGATTTATATATAAAAACAATATTAATAAGTGTTATTCACCAAAAGTTTGAATTCAGAAAGTTGTCATAAAAATAAGCAAATTAGAAAAAGAATGTTTTGAAAATTGTAGAATGTTCCAGAGAATTCTAAAGGTTCTAGAAGTATGCAAATTAGGTGTTAGCCCCTATAAATATAGGTTTTGGGCAGTGAGTAGTCAGTTGATAGCAGGATGGGTTGACCTCTACAGCTGCGGTTAAGATTTAGGATGTATATCCAGCTGAAAGAATCCCTAAGTCGACGACAAAAAACTAAAACTTGAAACAGTTGATTAAAGGATGTGCTGACCTCACCAGCGCCGGTTTTGATTCATGGAATTATATCCAGCGGAAAGAATCTCTCTAGTCAACGACAATCAAAATCTTGAAAGAGTTGTTAAAAGGATTTGCCGTCATATCAACTCCGATAAAGATTCTAGGATCCATATCTGGCCGAAAGAATCTCACAGAAAAGTCCCAACAACTAAAACCTAAAAGAGAACCTTATGGAACTATGTGGGTAGATATATCTTTGTTCCTCTTTCATTTACCAAGCCAATTATTAGTCTTTGTATACGCATTCAAGGATTTCCAAAAAAGTATAGTACAACTTCCCCGCCAACTTAACTAGGTAAAGATATTTGACAACTTACCTTCCCTTTCTCTCCTCGTAACACTTCGCCTGCCAGTAGTAAACACTATGTTTCTATTTGAATGTAAAACTGTAAATTTGTAAATATTTTTATCTAATGTTTTGTGAAATAAACGTTTGTATGCGATGTTTATCTCTGAGTTCTAATCAAAGTTTTTTTTTCTTTTATTACCCCCTTAACACGTAACATAAATGGGGGCTCGCCCGGGATCTACAGTAACAGTCTGCGAAAATTTTCCTTGCATTCTTTAGACATATCTGAGCTTGCAAAAATTATAGAAAATCACTATATAAAATATGAATTTCTTATAACTTCATTTCCAGGACTAAATCCTCACCAAATTATTGAACTTTCTCTGTTATCCTCTCTCTAAGTGTCTTGTTTGCCCTTCTTCTTACAAATGTTTTAGGTTGGTAAGTTAAATACAAATACTACTAATAATAAAAATATCAGCTTCTTGCTCATGAGAAAACGTTCAATATTCACAGACTGAATAACCAATGCTAATATCTGTTGAAATTTATAATAGTTTCCATTTAAAGAAAAAGCTATTAGCTAAAAAGGTTTCTCAAGTCACGTCTGGTAACACTTACGAAATCATTCCTCGATGGAAAATGCTTTCTTTTCCAAACATGTGAATCATAATGGAAAGTCAAAATCTTGATTAGATCATTTTTATTTTGAGTTACATTTGCTATCAATTGTTGCCGCTATTGAAAATCCTCAAATGATAATATTTCTGTTATTTGCCATTTTTCTTTGTTTGTGATAATGTGGCGTCAGCTAACGATGTTCGAAAAACTTTTGTCTACTTTTAGAACTTCATAGTTTATTCGCTCAAAGACATTTTTGAACACTGGTGCGTAAAAGCTCTTTCATACAGTTAACTTTTTATACATTTCTGAACAAATGATCACGAAAAATGGTATACGCGTTTTATTATCTACTAGCAGTATCGCCCAGCGTTGCTCGGGTGTAATGAAATTTTTAAAACTAATCCATGGCCCTGGAGCTTAAACTCTTTGGATGTTGGCACGAAAGACTAAAAAACAATAATTGTTTCCAGTCAAAGCGAAACCGTAGATTGAAAGAAAAATGAATGGATGTGAGTCAAATTTTGATTTCCGGTATCGATATCAAATAAGTTTTTTTCGTCGTAAACTGAATTTTGAAGGCTAAGTAAGTCCTCTGAGTAAATGGTATGATGGCTGAGACTATGAACTACAATTATACCTACTTAGAGCAAAACCCGAAGCAAAAACCAAAATAAAAGGGCTGAAAATCTGATTTAGATCAGACCCGATATTAAATCGGGGTACGGATTTCCAATATCGGAGTCAAATAAGTCATCCAAGGATAAACTAACTTAAGTAAGTCCATGAAAACTTATTGTACCCATCGGAGTAAAATCGTAGAAAATTGGACGTATTGATGGCTGAATATCGGTTTTTGATCAGATTCAATAGAGTATCGGGGGTATCGATTTCCGATATCGAAGTAAATGAGTCGTCTGATAAGATCTACTCATATTTGAGACTAAAAACTATAATTTTACCAAGTTAGAGAAAATTCTTCAGCAAGAACCACGATAAAAGAGCTGAAATGCTGACCTGGATCACACCTGATCGGATCTCGGGATATCGATTTCCGATATCGGGGAGAAATCGGAAAAATAAGTAGCCCATTACCTGACCAGAAGCCTAAAAATATATATATGTGAAGTTTGATGAGAATCGGATAAAAATTGTGTATTTGTATAAATGACGTACAGACAGACATACAGACAGACAAATAGACACACACACAAACTTCTTGCCTCATATATATATATATATATATATATATATATATATATATCAGACGAAGCTATTCTGACAGGATTTGTATCCAGTTGTTAATGTTTTATTTTGTTTTGTTTATATAGCATTTTACAGTGATGAAGAAAACTAAACCTAGCCAAGTCTATACGCAATAATCTTACCTCCTTTATTTTATATTTATTTTATAATTGATCCATACACCAATGTGCATAGCATTTATTAATTCTAGATACCGAATTGTTCATTATGGATTTATTATATTGGGAATCACCATTTTCAGTGTAATTCAATATCTTAGTTATAAACATATGGTCACGTTTATTCTCAGGTATTATGAAATTTTGCTTACGAATATTTGGGAAAATTTTCTAAAGAGTCATATATAACAGTCACCTGAACGTTTTTTAACATCTCACCCCAAGCAAAGCATTCTATTGCTACTATTGCGCAGTGGGTTACATAGGGAAAAGTGATAAGAAAGAGGTGTTAGCTATAGGAAATATCTGAAGGAGGGTAATAGACAGATGAAGATACCGAGGACGTGAGTGGAGTAGAATGGAAAAGAGCTTGTGAGAATGGATGCGAGTTAGTGAAATAGATGTCTATTGACCTTAGATTTAAATTCTTGGAAATTGTAGCTGTCGGGGAAGCAAGTATATGGAAGAGAATTCCACAGTTGGGAAATGCGTGAAAAGAAGCTTTTAGAGTATAAATTGCGGTTACATTTTATCGGTTTCACAGTAAAAGGGTGGGAATTAGTTGCTAATCTAGTAGCTCGTGTAAATTCATACCTAGGGGGCACCAGTGATCTAAGTTCATTGGAACAGAAGCCGTGAATGTATTTATAGAAGAGGCACAGGGAATACACGCCACGCCAGTGAGATAGCAACTGCAGACGAGCAGCTAAGTCGGTATCGATCACATTGCCGATTCTCTGTTGAATTTTGTCAAGAACTCTGAGGGGAATAGAAGGGGCATCCGACCAGATGCGGCAGCAGTATTCAATACACGGGCGGATGGTAGATTTATATATGTGCAGGATAGACTCAGACGGATAAACTAATATTTATGGATAGCGAAATAAACGCAGCTATAAACAACACGAAGATAGAAAATGATAGTGTGAAATGGCCACTACCCATGATTTATTTACTTGTTTTGTTCACACGAATTATCAGCAAAATTTAGTATTTTTATTTAATATACCAAAACTTACGCGATATATATATATATATATATATATAGTCAACTGCTATATCATAGCTCATCAGTACGTTTAGACATCCGAGTGCTTTTACCCAGGATCGAAACCCGACCGAACGGGCGGCAGTTGGCAATTCTACCTCAGAGCTCTGGGCGCTCGGTAGAAGGAGATAAACTTTTAGCGTAAGATATACCATGTATACACACGCCAGCCAGTAGTTATAGTGTTCTAATTCATTACTGAATGAGCGATGCGTAAGTGCTAGACTAGCTACTGTTTTTTCAAAGTCTACCGTCTAACATAGAGTACTCAATCATGGTGTGAGAGCGTAAATAATATGTATGTCTGTGTTGGAACAGAGAGAGAGAGAGCAAAAACATTATTGAAGCCTTAAATATCAAACTGCAAGAAAATTTGGTCATTTTGATGTCGATTATGATTGTCACAAAAGCATTGTAAGACATTATTCAAAATGTCTGACCTCATCTTTATTGCTATTTTTACGAGGTTTCGGCCGTTAGACACTAACTCTTTCTTCAGGTGCTAGGAATTTCGAACCGACCCATTTCTTCTGATCAACTGGGTATCTCATTCTCATTCATTGTGCGATGTCACTTCCGGTAGTTTAAAATGGCTAATCAATCTCCTGCTCAAACCTAAAAGGAGTTCTGGTCCTGTTTATAAAATAACAATGATAATTTTAAAGAAATAAATCCATTAATTCACTCCATAGATCTTCAAAATCTTACTTAAAATCTGATTCCGTCGAAAACACTAATTTAGAGGAAAGGTCCGATTTGGACAGAATCTCTTCCTTTGGCAGGAATTTCAATTCAAATGAAACTTTAACTGAGTTGAGTTCTTCAAATCAAAACTAATGCGGAATTTCTGACGTCACGAAACTTTTAATTTTACTCTGATTCCTTAGCATTTTAAGAAATAAAATTTATTTCCTCAAATCACAAAATTAGGAAGATATATGAAAAAAATTGAAATTCACAATGTTTTTGTGAATGAAAAAAATGTTTTTGTGTATGAAAAAAATTGAAATTCACAATGTTTTTGTATTGCTTGAATTGAAGAATTTTTTTAAAAATTTAAATCACTAATTTTTTTTTACAGCATTTTAAATTTGAATTTGTAATTATACTCGACTCAACCGGACACAAATTTCAAATCTGCATTTTAAAGCAGAAAATGAATTTTAGCCCCGGGATCATCCTTACTAGAAAAAAAAAAGGAAAAAAAGAAAAGAAGGAATAATATGTCTATGTAAAACAGGTGTGGTACAAGATATAGGGGTTTCAATCACACAGCCAGACAAACAGAATTTGCCGTCAATATTTAAATGATTTACGATACTAGGCATGACTGAAAGGTGATGAAAATTCTTCTTCAGTCAAATATAAATTCTACGAATGAATTAGCTGAGAGTTCATGTTCTTTCTTGGTAAAAAGAAAATCTTTCTCAGTACAGCATGAGCTGTGCAGATTTCCATTCCAATATTTTTTCGATTCAAGAATGTTATATTGTCTGTTTGCGACCCAGTAACCTCATTTCAGAACACAAAAAATATAGAATTACTAGCTTGTCAAATGAAAATGTCAAGATAGAAATCGAAGTTGATGAGGAATATAAGTTCGTTTGCTTTTTAAAAAAATATGTTATTGAAGAATAATATTTTGGTCTGGAGAATTAAATTCTAAGAACTTTCCCCGAAATGCAGACTGACGTGAGGCACTTTTATGTAAGTATAGTTTTAGTCCAGGCAGTTACTCCCGTATATATATATATATATATATATATATATATATATATATATATATATATATATATATACAAATGAATAAGGAACGAAGAAAATATTTGCAACATTCAAAACATTAATTTAAAACAGTGCTGAATACAAAAATAGTTTTTTTTTTAATCACCTCACCCCAAGCAAGGCATTCCACTGCCACTATTGCGCATGGGACTACATAGGGGAAGGTAAAGAGAAGGAGTGGTTAGACATAGGGAATGTCAGGAGGAAGGTGACAGATGAGTAAGGATACCGAGGATGAGGGTTGGGCAGATGAGAAGAGTGTTTGATAGAATTAGAGCAGGTTAGTGTGTTAGGAGGTGTCTATTGACCTTACATTTAAATTCCTGGAGATTGTAGCCGTCGGGGAAGCAATCGTGTGGAAGGGAATTCCACAGTCGGGAAGTGCTAGGAAAGAAACTTTTGGAGTAGAAGTTGCGGTTGCATTTTATCGGTTTCACTGTAAAAGGGTGGGATCTAGTTGCTAATCTAGTATCTCGTTCAAATTCGTATTTAGGGGGCACCATTGATCTAAGTTCATCGGAGCAGAAGCCGTGAAAGTATTTACAGAAGAGACACAGGGAAGCCACGTCGTGCCGGCGAGAGAGAGAGAGACTGCAGGCGGTCTGCCAAGTCGGTATCTATCACATTACAGAGCCTCCTCTGAACCTTATCGAGAAGCCCGAGGAGAATAGCAGGGGCACCTGACCAGATATGGCAGCAGTATTCAATGCACGGGTGGATTGTAGATTTATATTTATATTAGTGCAATTAATATTTATTATAAATAATACTTTAGAACATTTACAAACTACAATCTACTACGAAATTGTAGATTTTATTTCGACATTGAAAAAACAATGTCTTATCAGGTAATTAATAATGATTTCTTCTTTTACTTTTCAGCTTTTCTATCCTCTTTCCCTCGGACGAAAAGTTTTCTAATAAAAAAGAAAGTGACATTTAATTAATTTTCTTTTCAAAAAGTTACGTTTATTACCATCATTATTTACTACCTGATGAGACATTTGTTCTTTCAATGTGGAAACAAATTATATAATTAATTAGTAGATTGAAAATGCGTCAGCGAGAAAATACAATTTTCTTCTTTTTTTCTTTTTTTATTTAAACATAGTTTTTCGTTCTTAGGTTTATAACTGAATTACTTTCGCATATATATTTTTATATATAGGCAGCAGATAATTATGTAAATATGCATTGTTAATAATGAGTGTCCATAAAGTCCGTGTGCACTTTACAAATTTTATAACTTTATTTGTATTTGTGATAGAAATAATCTGTAAAAAATGAGCTTGATTAATTAAACTTGAAAGATTATACAGTGTTTCAACAAGATCGAACTCCTTGTTACTTTGCTGTGTGTGTTAGACAGTTTGTAAATCAGGAATTTCATAACAGATGGATCGGAAGCAGTGGACCATTAATTGGCCTCCACATTCGCCTAATGTTACTCCATTATAATTTTTCATGTGAAAACAATTGTGCATGCAACCAAACCTAGTTCACTACAAGATTTGGAAGCTAAAATAACGAATGTGATTTCAGGCATTACTGTAAATCAGTTGGCAAATGTTTTCCGTGAACTGCAAAATCGTATTACCCTTTTTATTGCTAATGATGGATCACATGTAAAAACTTAAATAAACTTTCAATTAAACTTAAAAATATAAACTTCCTTCTTTCTAATTCTTTTTACAACTTATTTCTATTGCAAATACAAATAAAGTTATAAATTTTTTAAGGGCACATGAACTTTATGGACACCCTGTATAACAGACAATGAATGTCTTTTCTGTTTAATAAGAAGCCCTTTTAAACGTCGTATTTTGGCTTTAATTTCTGGCTAACATTTGGATATTTTTATTACGCTGGTTCTTGGAGGCCATCTACATACAATCAAAGCAAACCTCACTCAATAAAATAACATTTCAACGTAGCCACAACACATTACATTGCATTTAGACATATGGTTCTGTTGTTAGCATTTAGGTTTCTCACGTGGTATGACGTCATACAACCGCATCACTAATTTCCGACCTTTATCTGTTATTCGGTAATGGGCGCATAACAATGTTTTATGTCAACACAAGAAAAATTTAATCTTTGATGGTCGATATCGTTATGCTAACGTCCCTGTAATCACCCTGAAGATGGCACATGTAAGCCGAAATCTTAAAAGTAGCGTAATAAAAAATATCTATATGTGGGACAATCTTTAGAACGGCTCATGATTAAACATAGTAGACATTCATTGTCTGTTTTATTTAACAATATATGTACACTACCGGCCACAATTATTAGGCTACCCGAGTTTTTTTTAGAGAATTATGTATTTCATGCCATTTTTTAATATTTATTGCCAAGTTGATAATTCTAAATGAAAATAGAATTGTTCTTTTGTTAATTCTACACAATAACATGTGCATCAAATGAACTGGTCTGGTGTCCAGATTGTGTGCTCTCTTACCCATGCTAGCCTCGTCTTCTTATTGTCTGGCCGAAGAAAACGCTTCCTGTCTGCCTTAAAAAATTGCAAAGTAATACAGGGGCCCGACAATATTTTTCGGTCACTTTAGTATTCGACTTTCCGAGTACCATAGAGTGGCGAAATTCCTTCAATAGAATAGCATAAACATATAAAGACAACACCTGTAATAAAAATGGAAGAAAATCGATTAGGTAAGGAAAAATATTTATTTTTCATCATTTTTTACAAAACACACGCGACATTATTTTTCGGACATCGTTGAAAAACTGTTAATAGTCTGTAATATCACCTTTCTTCTCAATAACTTTTATCAATCTCTCTTTATAATGATCAAACATATGCACAATAACATCTCTACGTGTTTCTATTAGTTGTTTTTTGGCATCTAGTATCCGTTCCCATAGTTGAGCCTCTTTCGTTATTTCAGGTCCATCATAGACAAGTTGCGCAAGCATTTCCCAAACATTTTCTATTAAATTTAGATCTGGGCTTTTTGCAGGCCATTCCAAAGTAGTCATATTCACTTTAGCCATCCATTCTTTCATGAGTTTTGACACATGGATGCTGCAATTGTCTTGCTGTAGAACGAAATCATTCCCTATCTCTCTTCTTATGCTTGGTAGGGCTTTCTCGTCCAGCAACTGTTTGTAGCTTTCGCTGTTCTGTCATCCTTTCAGCCACTTCAACCATATATTTCCATTAGCAAAGATCATACCCCAAACCATAACTCCTCCTCCTCCCATCTGTCGTTTGTTCAGTACAGCAGGCTCACCCCTTCTCGACCAAGTACACCATCCATCCGGCCCATCAAACTTGAAACGCTTCTCATCAGTAAATATAACCTTCTTAAAGTCAACATGCTTTGTTAACCATCTTTTAGCACACTCCAGTCTTGCTCCTTTGTGTTTCTTTGTTAGTATAATTTTTTCTTAGCCTTTGCATACTTCAAACCAATCCTATGCAGCGTTCTTTGTATTGTTCGGACGTTTACATCCAATTCACATTTCTCCTTCACTTTTCTTGCTGTAACTTTTTCTCCAGATGTCAAAAGTCGTGTCACAGTCCTCTTCATTCTCCTTTCAGTCCTCTTGCCAATTGATCTTTTCCGTCCTCTCTTCTTTTTCCGCTAGGAGTTTATCTTCAGCATGTATTCGACCGTTGCTTTCGACAGCTTGAAATCCATGGCGATCCTTCTGATGCTGAGGCCATCATCCCGCTTCTTCTGTGCCAAATAAACGACTTCTTTTGAATGCATTTTACCTCATTAAACTTAATTGTTTTGCTAGTAAAATAGAACAGATAATTGATTCTAATGATGACAGCTAAGTGTACAAGCAGAAAATTTGCATACAGCAACATATACATGAACTTAGCTCTTAATAAAATAGGATATTTTGTCATTTCCGAAAAATAGTGTCGCGCAAGTTTTCGCAAAAACCAAAAAACTAAAATTATCAAAGCCAAACTAAAAAAAATGATTACACTAGTAGTGGATTTTCACTCCTCAACTACGTACTTACAATCTCAAAAGTTTTTGGCACTAGTAACCACCTTGAAGTACTTTTTTCAAAATGTTCGAAAAATATTGTCGGGCCCCTGTAATAACAAAAGAACCATTCTATTTTCATTTAGAATTATCCACCTGGAAATAAATACTACAAATAGTAAGAAATACATCTTTTCTTTAAAAAAAACTTGGGTGGCCTATAGTGTATATATATATATATATATATATATATATATATATATATATATATATATATATAGCGAATCTACAGGGTGCGATTAGTAAATAGTCGCTACTTGTCTTGTAAAATTTTGCAAAGTAATAATAACAAAAGAACCATTATATTTTTATTTAGAATTATCCATTTGGCAATATATACTAAACATAGTATGAAATACATCATTAAAACAAAAACTGGAGTGGCCTAATAATTATGACTGGTAGTATACATAGATAATTTTCTATTTGGTTTCTTCCGGAGTTTGGATATATAAAAACGTTAAATTTGACGTCAATTCGTATTCCTATATAATTCACAGATAGAAAATATTATATTTTTAATTAATATGTATCTCTGTTTTACATAAATAAGCAATCAACTTCTAATTCTTTCCGGAAAGATATACTTCACATCCTTTCGTTACTTTTCAATTTAATAGATTATAAAATTCTTAACACATTATAATTCATAATGAGATTACTGGGACACTGGCTTACAAAATAACATTGCAAATTATCCAGTAATATATATAATAATGGAATTTAGAATGAAAGATATTCTTTCTTAATGTAACATAATTCGACATGTGCCCAACACTGTGTTTCTAAGTTAGAATACTTTGTTTGTAAATTCTTTTCCAACTTTGACTCACCAGGAGTGATGTTTTTCCTCGGAGACGGAATTTCAGATATGGTATTTATGATTTCTGCTGCCATCTGTAAACTATATGACGTTATACCTGCAATTGTCCAAAGAAAATTCATCTCTGATCGGGCTACCGTTCTCCCTAAACTCTGCAAAAAGTGTCGTGCTTCCTGTTTTCCAGATTTTGTTTTCTTCTAATGTAGTTTCTGTCTTTAAAATCTTGGTGAACGTTCTGGTCGCTCGATTTATTGTCTTATTGTTTCCCCCGCCTTTTTCGCAAAGTGACAGCGGTTATAATCTACTCTGAATTGGTTAAGTACCTCACTTCATACGGCTTATTATCAAATGAACCGTGAGGCTTTCATTTCTGGTTTTCAACCATCGATGTGTTATTGCTGAATTTTTCTCTCAGGCTTTAGATGAGAATGATGCCTCTCGGTCTCTTGCTTTAGATATATTGATTTTATAAGCCCCGCTTAGATGTGGCACAAGGCCGAAAGTATGGGGTACCCAGTGAGAAACTAACTCACTATTCAGTTGTAACAGCTTCTAGCTAGATAAGCTTGCTAACCATTACACCCCATCGGGGTAACCTCTCTTGCTTTAGATATATCAAAGTCGTTTTACAGTATTTGTTATCATTATCTATACTACAAAAATGAGGTAGTATTTACACTATTTACATTGTTCAGACTGTTGTTTTCGTCTTTGATTTTATATTACTGCTGTTTTTGGCCGTTGTACATTAGAAATTTCAATCACCTGAAGGATGGTTCTGGTAAGAATAACTTATTATAAAAGAAAAAAGTATCCCAATACCTTAAAGAAAGCATTCCAATCACCTGAAGAAGGTCGGTGCGTATAACGGCCGAAATATCTTATATATAAGAGAAAAGATGGTGGTAACAGCCCCAACAATGTCAATAGAGCATGTGTCATGTTAGCCTTCACCACAAGCTCAAGGGATCTAATGGCTCTCTTCTGAACACACTGGTCGACATTTTTCCCACCAAAATATTGTAGAGCAGACTTTTTTTAAATCATTTTCCCCAAGCAAAGCTGTACCGCCACTGATTCGCAGGGGGATACACATGAGTAAAAGAGTATTCCGCACCGAAAATGTAAGCAACGATGAGGTTCTAAAGGGGATGGAAACAGAAAATAACTAGTAATTAACAATAGGAAATCACAGCTGAAGTCTCTGGGAATTTTTTTTAATCGATTCACCCCAAGCAAGGCGGGATCACTACTGATTAGCAGGGGGTTACATAAGAGTAAAAGTTTAGACGGAAGGAGAATGAAGAGAAAGACGAACCGGTTGCAGTGGGTGTCAGAGAAAGGGCAAGAGAAGGATGGGAACACAGGCGTAAAGACAGTTACGAAGGTAGAGAGAAAGGAAAAGAACAAGATATACGGGGTGATGTTGAAAGAACTGGAGTCAAAGGAATAAGAGATCGATATTGACATTGTATTTAAATTCCTGGAAGTTGTAGCCGCCAGGAAAGTAAGTATATGGAAGAGAGTTTTACAAGCGGGAAATGGGAGAGAAAAAAGCTGCTGGAGTAGAATTTTCGGCTGCATTTGGTGGATCTAATTGTGAATGGGTGGGATCTTGTTGCCAGTCTGGTTGCACGAGTAAATTCACGTGGAGGGAGCACCAGTGACCTAAGTTCGTCGGAGCAGAAGACATGAAAATATTTGTTGAATAGACAGAGGGAAGCCACTTCTTTCCGGTGAGAAATTGGCTGGAGTCGAGCTGCCAGGTCGGGACCTATCACATTACAGATTCTTCTTTGGAGCGTATCGAGTACACTAAGATGAACGGCAGAGGCGCCTGATCATATATGGCAGCAGCATTCTATGCACGGACAGATAGTTTATTTGTATATGCAAGATGGATTCAGGCGAAAAAAAAACTTTCTGGTCCGATACAATACAAAGGCAGATGAGGTGTTAACAATGTCTGATTTCTTCTGGAGTATCAAAAGAGAATAATCTTTTTAAAAGCACTGTACAGTTTCCAAGAAAAGAATATGTATATATCTGGATGGGGAAAAAATGAATGTATTTTTCATTACTTTTTATCTTTGTCTATTTTGAGTAAAAAGTCTGACATATATTTGCCTTAATTTATTTTTGTGTGAAGTTTTTGTGAAGATATTTGCAGAACTGAAAATGCAGAAATGCATTCTTTAAGGTATTGGGATACTTTTTCTTGTATAATAAGTTATTCTTACCAGAAAATATTTAAGGTTCGTTTCACTTGGCCCTGACATAGAACTGTTAAATTAGTATTTTGGGCTATGTTAAGCACAATAGATATTATTTGTACTGAGAAAACGTGATTTGATTGGACAAAAATACCTTTGATTTTCATATTAAGCGTTAAAAAATAAGCCAGAAATGTGTGTCCATATTGGCTAACAACAAAAAATGTCAACCGGTTTTTAATAAATATTCTACTCGATGATTAATTTGTGGGTATGTTTGAGTAGACATAATTTAAACTATCTGCTCAAACATACGTTTAACAAAATAACGTTTGGTGTAGGAAGGGATACTCTCAGTAGAATGTAAACTGATTCAATTAATTGGAGTAGATAGACTAAACTATCGCCCGGTTCACACTCCACCCACGTCTATTGAACAGGTGAAGAGGCTCGTCCCTTGTTTCCTGCCCTTGTTTCCTGTTTAGGATGTGGTGTCCGGCTTTCTCTTTTCGAATGTTTTCACTCGTTTCCTTTTTTTTTTCAATTGGAGTAGATAGACTAAACTATCGCCCGGTTCACACTCCACGCACGTCTATTGAATGGGTGAAGAGTCTCATCCTTTGTTTCCTGTTTAGGATGTGCTTTTCGGCTTCCTCTTTTCCAATATTTTCACTCGTTTTTTTTTTCAATTGGAGTAGATAGACTAAACTATCGCCTGGTTCACATTCTACCCACGTCTATTGAACAGGTGAAGAGGCTCATCCCTTGTTCCCTGTTTAAGATGTGGTTTCCGGCTTTCTCTTTTCCAAACTTTGCACTCTTACGTAGCCCCCACCCCACCCCACCTCCGCGCATCAGTGGCGTTACCGCCTTGCTCGGGGTGATATGATTAAAAAAAAATAAATTAGGTTTTTCACCAGATGCATACAAATATTTTCACTAGCATGCAGAGGATTAAAGAGTGATTGTGAAATAATATAAGAAGGGAAAATAAAATTACCGAAGAATAAAAAGAAAGCAAGCAAGAAGATTTAAGATAAAGATTGTTATAAGTTTATAAGATCAAACTTTGCTTGAAAGCAAGGAGTCAGAAATGAGTTCTACAAGGGAGAAGCGTGAGTAAAGAACCTCATGACATAGAAGTTACGGTTACTCCAGAACAGTTCATCAGTAAAATCTTTACGACTATCGCTTATACGTTATAACCCGGATATAAGAGACCCTGATGTAAGAGAAACCCAGATATAAGATATATTTTCTCTGGTCCCAAATTAGAGCCTGTGGTAATGTATATAAAATATACCAAACCCGGATATAAGAGAGGTTTACTCTGGTCCCAAAATAGAGCCTGTTGTAATGTATATAAAATAGATCAAACCCGCATATAAGAAAACCCAGATATAAGAGAAGTTTTATCCGGCCCCGACAACTCTCTTATATCAGGATTACACTGTATATTCTTTTAGTCAGTGTCGGATTTCACATGAAAATTTATATTTAAAATGTCAGTGAGTGTAGAATTCAGCTGGCAAACTAGTACTTTGTTTTGACGATCAGGGTCAAAGAAGTCAGCGCCGGGAAAAAATAACGAAATGAACCTTGGGATGCTAGGTGTCAAATGAGGACGCCTATTTAAGTGAAGACAATCGTAAGTAGGGTGTCAGTTTGAGTTTGGTATTTGGGGTTGAAGAAGTCAGTAATAGCAGTCAGCAGTTCGTCTGCTCGTATGCACGTGGCTACATCCTCGCAGACGTTACGAGACATGGCGGATGTGTAAGCGGTTGACACCGGCGAAATGGGGCGGGAATGCAAACTTCCTACTCTACGCTGTCACCGGAGAACGAATAAGAATTATTTTGTATTTTATATTTCTGTGCTAATTAATACTGTATTTCTTTGACTTTTGTACTTTAACTAAAAATAGTAATATAGCGTGTATCTTATTTTATTTATTCTTTTTCTAGTTGTAGTAGGATTCCGTTCTAGTGATGGGTAATTGTATACCGTAGCAAGTTAACGGAATTTGGCCATGTGGGAAGATAGCACACTATAATTCATAAAATGATTATAAAAACAAGAAAGGCAATTTCAGTATAAAATAACATTTATATATATACACATATCAATTCATGTTTTTACAATTAAAATATTACTTGAATATAAATCTAACGGAGGTTAGAATGTTCATGGAAAATATAATGCTGAAAAAGGCTTAGGAGTGTGGAAACGTCTTGTAGGTAAGGGGATGTTCATTTTGAGGAATGCCTTTGAAGAGGTCAGTTAGTACTTATGAGACAGTGAGAAGGAAAGAGGTCAGACTAGTAGCCGCTCGACTTAAGTCAAGGGGAGGCACTGATCACCCTATACTATCACCGTCTGTTTAATGATGCTTTTTATCTCCGCTTTTTATATCTGCCTTTTGGATCAAAAACGGCTCGTTTCGAATTTCATCCTTGTATTTGATTCCTGGTTTCCTAATGGCTGGTAAATAAAATTCGCGTAGGCTCGTGAAATGGAAATTTGATATTTGATTAATTCTTATTTTTCAACCGGAACATCTGTGCGAATATACCTGCGCGGAGACAATTTTAATTCATTCGTTTCTGGTCGGCATAGAATCAACATCCGGTTCATCGCTTTTGCTCGGTCGGTATCACCACAGTAATAATAATAACCAGTTTTCCCAACAATAAACATTTTCTTGATGATATTTTCTAGTAGTTTCGGTCAGTAGGAGATTAAAGCTTCCAAATCGATCAAAGTGATTATTCAACTCAAATAAATACGATATCCTATCTTTGACTTTTTGTAATTTACCTAATAATAAGTTTCAGATTTTGGAAATAATATAAAAATCTACCATCCGCCCATGCATTGAATAATGCCACCAAATCTGGTCGGGTGCTCCTGCTATCCACCTAGGGGTTCTTGACAAAATTCAACGGAGAATCTGTATTTTAATAGATTCCAACTTGGCAGCTAGGATACAATCGCTTTCTCACCGACGCAGTGTGGCTTCCCTGTGTCTCTTCTACAAATACTTTCACGGTTTCTGCTCGTATGAACTTAGCTCACTGGTGCCAGCTATATATAAATTTACTCGAGCGACAAGATTGGCAAATAGGTCCCACCCTTTTACTGCGAAACCAATAAATTGTAAACACAAATTCTACTCCAGCATCTTCTTTTCTCGCACTTTTCGCCTGTGGAATTCCCTTCTATTTACTTTCTTTCCAGACAGCTATAATCTCCAAGAATTTAAATGTACAGTCAATAGTCATCTCCTATCTCACTAACCTGCATCCTCTCTTTCATGCTCCTTTCTCCGTCCACTCCACTCTCATCAGTATTCTCATCTTTCTCTTACCCACTTCCTGACACCCCCTATAACCTCTCACACTTTCTCATAACTTTCATCCTATGTAACCCCCTGTAAAACAAGGGCAAAAAATGCCTTGCTTGGGCGATATGGTTATAAAAATAAATTCTTATCTATTATAATATGGATATAAAGTGTGGGATCAATTCCACATTACAATCAATATATAAACTGATCTCTCACTTTATGGCCATTGTCAGCCTTGTCTTACCCACTTCCTGACACCCCCAATAACTTGTCACTCTTTCTCATAACATTTCTCCTATGTAACCCCCTGCAAAACAGTGGTAATAAACTGCCTTGCTTGGGGGGGGCGATATATATATATATATATATATATATATATATATATATATATATATATATATATATTTCTTTGAGCAGATTACCCAGCATTCACTGCTGATTCGTCTTTTATGTACCGTGTGGCTTCAAGAAGTAGAGATCATAACATTCCACATCTCCCTATTAATTGTAGATAATAAAAAAGTTTCTTTTGCTACCCCTTCAAAACCCTTAACTGCCATCGATTTTCTCAAGCCATTCAAATATGTCACCCGTTATTTTCCAAATGCAGAAGATTAAATCGTTTCTCTTTCATCCTGTCTCGTGTGTTTCAGATACTCCAAGGGTTCCCTCTTCATTACATATGCTAGAAACTGTAGCTGTTCTTTCCTGATGTTAATAATCAGTTATATTTTTGTAGTGCTCTCAGAATTGTCTCACTGTCAGTCCGTCAGTCAGTTAAGTGCCATACGTGATACACGCTTTGGGCGATCATGTCTCTAAAACGACATGACTGACAGGGCAGAAGATGATCCCTCACTAGGTTGCCATTGCTTTCTGTGGTAGACTGGTTGCTATGCAACTAAATCTGTCCTGTTATTTGACTCATAGGTAGAGGGGGAAGATATGTATTATATTATTAAAAGTAATTAGTGGGGGATCAGTTTATTACTTCATAACAATATAAAACCGATCCCCCACTTTATACCCAGTAGAAGCGTTATACATGTTTTCAACTATTATATTCAGTCAGATAAGTGCCATAGGTAATACACGCGTTGGGCGATCATATCTCGAAAGAGGCATTCTTCGGTAAACTGGTTGCTAGCTAAGGCTTTAGAACCCAATGTGTCCTGTTATTTAACCCATAACTGGAGGAAAGAGACGGATTAATAACTTTCCCAAGGTTATTTGTGTGTAAGTGATTACAATGAATTCATCTGAATTTCGAACTCGGTTCCCCGATTTGTCGTTCCGAGTCGATATCCACTGCACCACAACGCACATCCACGTCTCACTGTATAAGTAGAGCTCTGGTGAGAGGACACATCCTTGTTTTACACCTCATTTTATCTTTGTGTATCTGCTAAACGTTTTTCTTCTCTGTATGCAGGCAGTTTCCTGCCAGTACAAGTTCTTGATTACTATTTTTTCCTAATATGTCCAAAATGCAGAACATCCCTATAAAGTCTTTGTGGTGTACTTTGTCGAATTCTATTGCACAGTCTATGAAACGCAGTAAACATCCTTCCACATCTACATTGAACACACGTATTCTGATCATAAATATCGCGATCCTTGTTCCATAGTTTTTAGCTATATGGCACACTTCTTGTTCTATCTCTTGTACGATTCTGGTACGTGCACTATCCATCAGAATTCAGGTGATGTACACTACCGGCTTTCCCAGTTTTTTTTTAATGATGTATTTCATACTATTTTTAAAATCTTTTGCCAAGTGGATAATTCTAGATGAAAATAGAATGCTTATTTTGTTAATACTGCAAAATAACCTGTGCATCAAATGAACTGTTATGGTGTTCAGTTTTTGTGCTCTCTTCCTCATGCTTGTCTCTTCTTATTGGCTGGCCAAAGTAAAGGCTTCCTGGCTGCCTTGTAAAATTTTGCAAATTAATAATACCAAAAGAACCATTCTATCTTTCTTTCATTTAAAATTATCTACTTGGTAATAAATAATAAAAATAATATGAAATACATATTTTTTTTTAAAATGGGGTTTCCTAATAATTATTGAGGGTACTGTAGTTTTGGGGGGCACCTCGGAGTGGTGTAATGGTTCGCAAACTTATCTCGCTTGAATCATTACAATTGAGTAGTGAGTTCGATCCTCACTGGGTGACCCTTACTTTCGGCCGTGCGTCACGTCTAAACTACGCTTAGAAAATCACCTTCGTCTAGGTTTGGCGGTTGGGCGAAAGACTAACAAGTCTGCTTCATAAAAAACAGTTTGTTACGAGAACAGAAAAAAAATCTACCCTACACACAATTGGGTGTAACGGAAAAGTTTATTAATATTTTTATGTACCTCATTAAGATGAGTGTTCGGTGGAGTTTACATTCCTTTGTGTCTGACTTCTTGGGTAGTGCTATGAAAATCGATCTGTTTAGGTCTTCTGTTGGATCGCAACTGTTGTAGCTTTCATTTATAATAAATTTTGTCAACACCGGAATCGTTTAAAACTGTCAACATCAGTAATAATGTCAGGAAGTAAAGCTTTATATCAGTTCAGTCTGGACAGTAGAGTTTCCTCTTAGACTTTAATATTTCCGATCTTTGTATTGTCGATTATTCTCTATTGTTCGTGGAAGAGATTTCTACATATTCTTCCAATTGTTAAAGTATTTTCTCTTTTGCTAATATGAACGTTTCCTTCTTGGATTTTATACATCCTGCTTAGGATCTATGCTAACTAATACCACCTATCTTTTGGTTTTGTACTATATGTAACTAGCAGTATAGCCCGGCGTTGCTTGGGTGTAATGAAAGCTTTAACACTAATCCATGGTCCTAGAGCTCAGACTCTTTGGACGTTGGCACGAAAGACTAAAAAGCAATAGTTGTTTCCAGTTAAAGCGAAACCGTAGACTGAAAGAAAAATGAATGGACGTAAGTCAAATTTTGATTTTCTGGTATCGATATCAAATAAGTTTGTTTCGTTGTAAACTGAATTTTGAAGGTTAAATAAGTCCTCCGAGTAAATGGAATCATGGTTGAGACTTAGAACTACAATTGTACCTACTTAGAGCCAAACCCGAAGCAAAAAGTAAATAAAAGGGCTGAAAAATATACAGATATACAGGCAGATAAATAGACAGACACATTCAAACACCTTGCCTTTTATATTTATATATTATAGATTTTCTGCACTACTGTAAGAACTGCAACCTTGAAACTTCTAAATATCGTTTTTTATGTCTTTGTCTATGAGTGTATCAAATTTGATTAAAATCGGATCACTTCTTCTATAACCCGATTTTTTCGATTTTCGATATTTATCGGGGGTACCTCAACACAAAACCGAGCTAAGAACACTCGCAGATGCTTATAGTATAATTGTGTAAATTTTCAAGAAAATCGGTTCAGCTGTTTCCGAGTCTATAGGTAACGAACATACACACACACACACACACACACACACACACACACACACACACACAGACACACACACACACACACACACACAGAGACAAAGTTCCATTTATAAATAAGTTTAGATAATAAGGATAGGATTTTACAACAACAACCAAAAAATGTATTTGGGGAGATTGTCCAAGATTTGCTGCTAATAAAAGGGGTAAAAAGATTAAAATTTCACATCGAATAAAGGTAATTATTCAAGTAAATAATTACTACCTCGTTTTTTCAGTATTGTATTTTATCTAATATAGAGATCAGATTTGAAAATAAAAAGATATTTCTTTAAGGAGATTATCAATAATTTCCTGTAAGTCGAAGTAAAAGATTCCAGTTCCACATCAAAACGAGGTAACTTTTCGATTAAATCCAGCAATGCCAATTATTTTCTCCTATTTTTACCTATCTACTTTTATTTGAGAAGATCATCAATAACTTACTGCCAATATATGAACTAAAAATTTTAATTACCCATCGAATAGAGGCAATTATTTGATTTAATTCAGCTATGCAAATTACAACCTCCTTTCTTTAACTTTTGTACTTTATCTAATAATACAGATTAGAGCTGAGAATCAAAAACTGAGAACATTATCAATATGTCACTGCTAAAAGTGGAAATAAACAGAATTTAACTCCACATCGAATGCTAATTACGACCTCCTTTCTTTCATCTTTGTATTTTATGTAATAATAAAAATCAGATTTTGCCATCAAAATATTTTTCTTTGGAGGAGATTCATTGGCAGTAGGAAAATTAAAAGAATACAATTCTCCATCGAATCGAGGTAATTTTCGAGGCAAATGCAGCAATGAAAATTACAACATATTTTCTTTGACATTATATAATTTATCTCGTAATTAATATCATTTTTGTAACAAAAACGTTTTCTCTGAGATGATATCCCATCATTCATAGCCAATAATGAATCTGAAATATTCGAGTTCTACATTAAATCGGGGTACTTATTGGAGCCACTTAGAGCACTGCTAATTCGTTTTTTTAACTTTTGTGTTTTATTTACTAATAATGATCGCAAAAACATTTTAAGAAAATTTTACAGAATTCACTGGCAATAGGAGGAATAAATAGATTCCAATTCCACATCGAATTGCCGTAATTATTTGATCCAAATGCAGCAATGCTAATTAATACCACTTTCTTTAATTTTTGTACTTTATATAATAAAAACATCAGACTTTGCAGCAAAAATAATTTCTGTTAGGAGATTTTTTGCATTTATTAATAGGAGAATTATATAGATTCCATTTCCACATCGAATCGAAGTAATTATACGAAACAAATTTAGAAATGCTAATTACTATTTTCTTTTACTTTTTTCAGTCAGTTAATTGGACTACATCATATACACGTGTAAGATCATGTCTTTTTCGAGAATTTCCCTCTAGTAAGCTGCCATTACTTTTTACGATCGACTGATTAATAACCAAGTCTATAGAACCAAATCTATCAAGGTTCTATTATAATGTTAGGTGCGATGTGCGTTGTAGTAGAGTGGATATCGGCTCCGAACCAGAAATTGGATAAATGGGTTCGAATTCGTTGCATGTACTTCAGCGCAAAACCCCTAGAAAAAGGTATTCACACACCGTTTCTCTCTCCAGCTATGGTTTAAATAGTAAGACAGATTGGGTTCTCTAACCTTTGTCGCTAATCAACAGACAGTATAACCTAAACGTGTATTATATATATATATATATATATATATATATATATATATATATATATATAGTGGGTTATCCGTTCTAGTGGAGAGTAGTTGTGTGTTGTTACAGATTAACAGAGTTTGATCTTGTTGTAGATGACCCACTATAACTTATAAAAAGGAAATTATAAAACACGAAATGTAAATTAACAGACGGCCGTGTTAAAATGATGCAAGGTTAAGCAACACGGAAAAAGTGGGAGATAAGAGAGATAAAGGAAGGAAGTGGGGGGAAAGAAAAGAAAAGAAAGAAAAATAAAAGAAAGAAAAAAATTTTATATATTACAGACGCTGGACATATTCGTCTGTTAATTTTTAAATTACAATTCTCTTTCCTTTTTTTGCGAACCCAGACAATGTCAATTTTTTCTTTTCTTGTTTATTTGATTATATTTTGTTTTATCTTTTTCTTTTTTTCTTTTTTTCTTTTTCTTTTTCTTTTCTTTTTTAATTTCTTTGCAAATCTATTTAAAAAGGAAAATTAGACTGATTTTTCTCCAGTTTCTGAAAGGATTTTTCTGTTGCTGAGGTGATGTGTTATCCCTCGTGGGGATTTTCATATCGAAATGATCATTCAACATCCTTGAATTAATCCTTTTTTAATATATATATATATATATATATATATATATATATATATATTCTAAACATATGCTGTTAAATATAAGAGACAATGAATGTCTATTATGTTTAATTATGAGCCGTTCTAAACGTCGTAATTTTGCTTTAATTTCAGTTGAAAATAAAGACAAAAATTCTCCAACATTTGGATAATTATTTATTGATTTTCTTCCGGCTACCTTTATGAAAATGTAAAAATCCATAAAAAAGATCCTCCCCTCCGACCTATCATTTCTCCAATACCCACACCTTTCCAAAACACTTAACAAAATAATTACTCCCTATCTTCCTGGTAAATATAGTATTAATTCCACGGACGAATTTTTAAAGATTCTCCATTCCGTAAAACCTAAGAAACAAATAATTGCATCTTTGGATGTCCAAAACTTATTCACAAATGTTCCCGTCCAGGAAACAATTGACATCATTATCCGTGATGTATACAATCATGCTACTCTCCCATCAATCAATATTAAACCCACTATATTAAAAAAACTATTATTAGCATGCACCATACAAGTACACTTTCACGATCCCTTAGGCAATATTTCTAAACAAATAGATGGTATAGCGATGGGGTCTCCTTTAGGTTCCCTCTTTTCTAATTATTATATGGCAAATCTAGAAAATAAAATAATTAATGACAACAATAAACCCTCTATATATGTAAGATAATTTTTTTTTTTAATCATATCACCCCAAGCAAGGCGGTGACGCCACTGATGCGCATGGGGCTACTTAAGAGTAAAATTATTGGAAAAGAGACAGCCGGGAACCACATCCTAAACAGGAAACAAGGGATGAGCCTCTTCACCTGTTCAAAAGACGTGGGTGGAGTGTGAACCGGGCGATAGTTAAGTTTATCTACTCCAATTAAGAACAAAAAAAAAAAAGAAAAGAAAAAAGTGAAAGAAGATTAAGGAAAAAAAAAAGAAAGCCGGGAACCACATCCTAAACAGGAAACAAGGGATGAGCCTCTTCACCTGTTCAATAGACGTGGGTGGAGTGTGAACCGGGCGATAGTTAAGTCTATCTACTCCAAGATATATGACATCCTTGTTTTAGCTAAGAATACCGATAAAATTAAATATCTTAAAAACAAATTTGAAAGACACTCCGTCCTCAAATTTACATTAGAACTTAATATTAATAACAAAATCCCATTCTTTGATGTATTCATTGATTCTAGCACACATAAATTTACTACTTCTCTATATAGGAAACCAACTAGCATAAATTCGTGTCTTCTTAATTATAATAGTGAATGCCCCAACGATATAAGTTAGCTGTTATAAAAAACTTACTTCAACGCACACAAATGATATCTTCTTCCAAATCTATATTTTATAAAGAATTACACAACATTAAGCAAACACTAGTCAATATTGGATTTCCTAACTCCGTTATTGATCAACAAATTAAAATGTATCTCAACAAAATTAACAATAGCTCTAACAATAATGATAATATTAATAATGGTTTACATCAAATTAAACATAACACTATTAACTTATATTATTGCAACCAAATACATAATAATTATAAACAACATGAAAAAACTCTCAAAAACATAATACGTAGAAATGTTAAACCAGTGGAAAGTAATAATCAAATTAAACTCATTATATATTATAAAAAGTTTAAAACAATTGACCTCAAAGTCTATAATAACCCAACAAGCATTAAACTAAATTCTCTACAAAAAACCAATGTAGTGTACCAATTTACAAGCCCATTCAGAGATTGCATCTCTGATACTAATAAAAAAACCTAGTACATATATTGGTTTTACTACAACCACGCTCTCTCGTAGATTTACATGTCATCTTTCTGATCAGAGTACTATGAAACAACATTTCTCTGAAAAACATAAACATGTAGGTAATATCAGACAGATTTTGGTCAACAATACGGTGATCCTTATTCATACACACAGTAAGAGGAACCTGCAGATATTGGAGGCCATGTACATCAAATCTAAACCACCCACACACTATAAAATCAACATTCAAACAGGAAATAACATATTACATTGCATTTGACTACATGGTTTTGTTGTCATTTCGCGCTATCACGCGGTGTGACGTCATAAAACCGCATCGCAAACTTAAGAACTGCGTTTATTATTTTTGGTAACTATTGCCGTTGCCAAGCGGAGTTTTATGTCAACACAAAATAAAATCGTCGGTGATGGTGGATGTTATAATATTTCAGTTTAAACAACCTCTCTGAAGATGGCTCATGTGAGCCGAAAGCTTAGAAGAAAACCAACAAATAATTATCCAAATGTTGGAGAATTTTTGTTTTTATTTTCAACTGAAATTAAAGCAAAAATACGACGTTTAGAACGGCTCATGATTAAACATAATAGACATTCATTGTCTCTTATATTTAACAGCATATGTTTAGAAAATTACTTGCTGCCTCGATACACTATATATATATATATATATATATATATATATATACTTTAAAATCATGACTTTATTAACAGTCTCTAGACCTCTTTCATACAACATCTCACCAAAAGAAAATCGTTGGTATCACAAATCAAACGACAAAACAGCAACGAAAATGAAGGGGAACTTTAAAATAAATATACATATAAATATTCATATATATATAACAAGGGGAGAAGAAATCGCGTGTAAATAATTATCGAGGGTCAGTTAAGATAAAATATCCCCAACAAATGAAGAGACTTAACAAAGTCCTTCTGACGGCAAAGATATTTTTATGTCTTCATCAACCTTTGCTTTTTATTTAATATGAAAGACAATAGAAAAAAAAACTGTTATTTTTATTTTAATGTTATTTATTTTTCATTGATTAAAAAAATCTGCTACTTGACGAGACAGATACTAACGATGTCTACTTAAACAATAGGAATCTTTTTGTCACAAGGTTTGCGTGTTTAAACTTCTTATCTTTGTCAATATCGTACTCCGAACGAGGGAAATTATTGATACATTGAACAAAAAAAAATATGACAATGCAAGAAAAGTTTCCTTGGGGTTAGTTTCTCAAATCGATAAAAGGTCTCTAATTCAATGAATAATTCAGTAAATAAAATATATCTGTCGCCGCCAGGTAGGCATTCAATTCTAGGTGTTCTATTAACTTAATTTCGTGTGGATACGTGCTTTTATATTCCACCCTTGTTTCTTATCCGACGATTTAGCCGAGAGCAAAACCTCTTTACTGAACGTTAAACGAACGTACAAGGAAACGGTTTTTTATAAAAGACTTATTAATTCATTTTTATTAGCAATCGATCTATCTAAAATGAGAGAAATCATATGACGACGACATAATATAAAGTAATCGAAGTGAATATGTTGAAAATAGCTCTGTGTCAAACCAGACGATAATCAGTTTATGAAGAGCTTAGAAAGAATCTTCACAAAATCAACCACAAAGAAGACGTAAGATAGAAATTATAGAAAAAAAATTAAGGCCGAATGAAGAAATACAAAGATGTCAGGCGCATCTAGTAGTCAATGAAAACGATGGTGATTAAAATGTGCTCCAAGTTAAAGGCTTTGCTCAATACACTAAGTAAAACTAGAACATTTTATCCTGAGTCGAAATGAAACTCAAATTATATCAATGTGTAAGTTAATTTGGAAGTCAACATATCTTGGTAAATGATTGTTTATTTTCTGTCCTCCAAGCACGCATTTGTTTCTTCGAAGAGATGTGATTTTTGTGAAATAAATTTTCAGCTCATACCCTGATATCATTTTCAT
The DNA here is from genome assembly GCA_037127315.1 of Ascarosepion bandense. Lineage (NCBI taxonomy): Eukaryota > Metazoa > Mollusca > Cephalopoda > Sepiida > Sepiidae > Ascarosepion > Ascarosepion bandense. The sequence continues at coordinate 807,267 of JBBBDQ010001348.1, forward strand.
TAAAAAAAAAAAACGAAAAATCTCCTCCCTGTAAATTATCGACAACGATAATTGTAGTAGTAGTTCTGAATCACCTTTATTCTCTTATCAACAAGATACAAATACCAAAAAATAAAAGAAAAGAAAATTGGGTACTCAGCTTTTACGTACTTTTACGCCGGTGTGGGGAGGTATAACTTATGCACTGCTTTTTTGTTATCTGATGAAACCTTTTATTTCTACTGGAAATTGCCCGTCCCTCCATTGACCACAGGTTGACGTGATTAGTTAAATGTTTACCCCAGAATATGCATGTAATTGTTTTTGTATGTGTGGGGATAGAGTTCGAAGTTCTCTAGTGTTTCGAGGTGGGCGACAACTTGGGTTTGGTGTTGCCTGATACAGTGACATCCCGAAAACTTGATAGTTCTTGGGGTTTCGTATGTTGACCTAACCTTTTCAAATGACATTAGGACCCAAAAGAGAAATCACCATTTGTTGGACCCGGAATTCAAGATTAGTCAGCGTCATCAAGTACTCCTTAGGCTGTGACGTAGCGACAGGTTTACGTGTCTGGCGTTGTGTTGGACGTTAACATCCAAACCAGGCTTAAATAGGCGGTGTCTCGCATTTGCTAGCAAGCATGTCATATACAGCCTGATGTGCAGAATGTATTGATTCAAGTGCTTGAGCACCAAGTTGTTGAGATATGATTTCATTTTCCTTGATTTATGCAATACAATTTCGTACGCATGGACCTTACACTGAAAAATCATGACGCGATTTGAGGAAACCAGTTTATGTATATTCTGTCAGAGACCGAAATTCTTCATCATCGACTTCATCAAAGCGCGCTTTCGGTTGATCAGAGCCGGGTACTTTTGCTTCAACTTTTCGTAGACCCGTTCAAGTTGCTGACAGTAATGTTCGGCACTGATGGCACGACCACTCGGAGACCATCTCAAAATGCATGACATGTTTTTTTTTGCCGAATCGATCTTATTTTGTAACCGACAGTGACTTTTGCCCTTTTTGAACCCATCGATTGTCTCGATTGTGCTGGACCCGATAGACCCATTTTGCACGTGTTTACGAACTTTTGGGACAACCTAATAAAAAAGAAAAATACATTAAAAAAGCAAAGGAAAAATTACTATATCTCTCCCACACACATACACACACACACACACACTCTCTCTCTCTCTTTCTCTCTCGCTCTTTTTTATTTTTTAACATAATACTGTAGTGTAGTAATGTTTTGTTTCGTTGTGTCTTCTAAATTTCATATTTAAACTAGCGTATTTTTCTTTAAATTCCAATCGCGTCTCTGTCTACTGTCGCTTGGCAACCCATTAAGGAGAAAGAAAACCTCGAACAACAACTAGCAACTCAAGGAGTTAATCGTGACGAGGATTGAATGGCTACTGCGCTATGAGTCGCGAACGATCATCTACAGATTTTGGAACCTGTTTGTAAAAGACAATTAACCACCGTACCGGGCAACATTGGTTTAACTGTTTTACATTTCTATTTTACATGGAAGACTTAAAGTTTTATGTTGCGAATGAAAATGAGCTGGAATGTCTTCTTCAAACTGGATCACAACAACAAACATCCTCTATTAGTTTAGACCCTGGTGTAACTATAAAAGATTTAGGGTCATAAGAAGCTTATAAATACCTAGGTGTAAATAAAGGTGAAGTAAACACCTTAAACAAATGAAATAATTAGCAGATAAAAAATACTATACAAGGGCACGACTAATATTAAAAACTGAATTGAATTCTAAAAACAGAATTATGACCATTAATAACTTTGCCTACCCAGTGGTCCAATATAGTGTCAACATCTTAAACTGGATTTTTAACGACATCAGACGAATTGATTCTAAGACAAGAAAGCTTCTTTATAAGCATAAGATGCATCATCTAAATACTAATTTAGACCGTCTATACATAACTCGTAAAGGTGGAAGAACCTCTTATTCAGGTAGAATTGTCATACAAATTGATATAAAATCGTCTAGATTGTGTGGGGAAATATTTCACTGGACAATGTGCCAACATTATGGAAAATATGTAAATAAACACTGAAATGAATATCACCCAGCACCAGTTACAGAAATAGAAGATGTTACTATTCTATGGGACAACGCTATCTACACAGACAGAAAAATTGATGCAAATAGACCGGACATTATTGTTAAAACAAAAATAAAAGAATTTACCTACTAATTGATATGGTCTGCATTTAAACATTTGGATATTGACGCTATCAGAGAAGCAAGCAAACGGAAGGGAGTTCCATGCACGGTGCGTCAATCACATATAGACTTACAGAATTCAAAAAATCGAAAGAAAACGAATGAATATAACAATTGAAAGAAATCTTTGTAACAGTTTGTATATACAGGTTTTATCAAAACTAATTTTACAAAATTTGGAGGCATGTTCCGCACAGGAAAACAATGGCAGAAATGCATAACGCCATATATCCACAGGTTTACTCGTGCAACCAGACTGGCAACTGGGTCCCACCCATTCACAGTCAGGTTAGCCAAATGCTACTCCTGCAGCTTCCTCTCTCGCACTTCCCGCCTGTGGAACTCACTCCCGTATTCTTGCTTTCCTGACGGCTACAACCTCCAGAAATTTAAATGCAAAGTCAATACTCATCTACTAACCACAGGCCTCTAGCTCTCTCCCCTCCCCTGTATAACCTTCCCTTTCTCTCCACCTATGTATCTGTCATCGCACCTGCTTTCTCAGCTTTCTATCGTTCCTTTCTAACTAGTTTGTACTCCTCACTCTTTTCTAATTAATCTTGTTACATTTATGTAACCCCCTGCACATCAGTGGCGTTTCCGCCTTGCTCGGGGTGAAATGATTAAAAAAAAAAAATTTGAGTTTTAAATTTTACACAGCCTTTACTGGCGCTGTGTAGCCATGTAGACTGTGGATCGTTTTCATCTGACGTTTAACAAATTTTATTTTAATCATATCGCCCCAAGCAAGGCATTTTACTGCCACTGTTTTGCAGTGGGTTACATAGGAGGAAAGTTATGAGAAAGAGTAACAGATTATAGGGGGTGTCGGGAAGTGGGTAAAAGAAGGATGATTGTAACCATAAAGTGAGGAATCAGTTTATTTATTGATTGTAATGTAGAATTCATCCCCCATTTTCTATATATGTTATAATAGATAATATTTTTTTATAATCATATCGCTCCAAGCAAGGCATTTTACTGCCTTGTTTAGCAGGGTTTATATAGGAAGAAAGTTATAAGAAAGAGTGACAGGTTATAGAGGGTGTCAGGAAATGGGTAAGAGAAGAATGAGAATACTGATGAGATTGGAGGGGGCGGAGAAAAGAGGATGCAGGTTAGTGAGATAGGAGATGTCTATTGACTTTACATTTAAATTCTTGGAGGTTGAAGCTGTCGGACTATCTATCTATCTATCTATCTATCTATCTATCTTTTTTATAATCATATCGCCCCAAGCAAGGCATTTTACTGCCACTGTGTTGTAGGGGATTACATAGGAGGAAAGTTATAAGAGTGTCAGGTTATAGGGGGTGTCAGGAAGTGGGTAAGAGAAAGATGAGAATACTGATGAGAGTGGAGTGGACGGAGAAAGGAGCACGAGAGAGAGGAAGCAAGTCAGTGAGACAGGAGATGACTCTTGACTTTACATTTAAATACCTGGAAATTGTAGCTGTCAGAGAAGCAAGTAAACGAAAGAGAATTCCACAGGCGTGAAGTTCGAGAAAAGAAGCTGATGGAGTAGATTTTACGTTTACAATTTATTGGTTTCACAGTAAAAATGTTGGACCTAGTTGCTAAAGTTTTGGCTCGAGTAAATGTATATATAGGGGCCACCAGCGAGCTAAGTTTGTCGGAGCAGAAGCCATGAAAGTATTTGTAGAAGAGACACAGTTTTGGTAATATAACTTAAATGTCAGGATTATAATACGTGCATGAAGGAAGCATTTTTATATACACCTGCAAATTACAATTGACAAGAGACTTCGTTTAAACTTAATATCACAAAAACGAAGAATTTTCTAGATATAAGCTTTTGTTCTTGCTTTCGAGTGAAGGACACGGTCCTAAAATTTGTAAAAGTATTTTTGATACTTTCCATAAATACATATAACCAAGTGCATTAGAACGAAAAAATAATTGCAACGTTCAAAACATTAATATAAATCAGTGTTTAAAATAAAAATGGGTCAATGAATATTATTATTACGTTAGGACATATGAAATCTACAAACTACTATAAAATTGTAAATATAGTTTCGACATTGAAAGAACAAAGAACAATGTCTCATCAGTTACTAATAATGTTAAGTACATGATGAGACCTTGTTCTTTCAACGTCGAATCAAAATGTATAACTTTGTACTATTTTTAGTTTTTACATGTTATGACACGTTATATATATATATATATATATATATATATATATATATATATATATATATATATATATTAATGCAAGTTTTGTCTGATTATTTAATGTTTTCTTTTTTCATATTCTCTGATAAGCTTAATAGCATTATCATTAAATGAAGAAAGAAAAGTACAATAATTTTAGGCATTTAAGGATATTTGTGGAAATTTCATAGTTTATCTTGTTCAGGTTAGGTTTCAACTGTTTTATGTATATAGCTTTAAGGATTTTTAGTTTTTGTTTATTGTTTTCATATTTAAGTATAGTTGTGTTTTCAACTAGGGTTTTCCGGAATTGTGTATGTGGCCAGGCATGTCGTTTTAAATGCTTAAAAATGTTAGAATTATTGTTCAAATGTAGTATGAAGCATCGTGATTAATATGATTAATAACAGAAGCCACTGATTTATTTCAATGGCTTCCCATACTTAATAGTTCTTGTTTTCACTCTCGCTTGGTCATGTGTGACGTCATGAGCTGTGATGTGACATTCGCTTCCGGCGTCTTATATGCACGACTTGTTTGTTACTTGGAAATCTTCCATGAAAACAAAAACAGTTTGTCAGTATCGTTTGTCCGTAAATTTTTATAATATATAATGTAAATTGACATCTTTGAAAATAGCTAATGTAAGCTGAAAGCTTAGATTGGATTATTAAAAAATTATGGATCAATATTGTAATTTTTTTGTTCATTTAAATATAATGCTATTAAGCTTATCAGAGAATATGAAAAAAATTATATAAAGTAAATAGACAATACTTGTTATTATTATTTAGTGACACATGCATAAAATAAAAGAAAGTGATGCCTAAATACACACAATATATAAAATCATAAACACAATTTCTTATGGATTGAAATGGAATGCTACCGCTATATATTACTCACAGTGATCGGCATATATATATATATATATATATATATATATATATATATATATATATATATATATATATATAATTTCAAGACACTCAAAGCGGTAGATACGCAGGTAGTTATGTCATTGTGATCACAAGAGACAGAGAGTAGAATAAAAAGTCACATTTCATGGAACAGCTCATCAGAACAATTCCCATGAAAATATTTATAGATAGAGAGCATGCCGTCTACATTACAGTAGTTGGAAAGTGAGAATATATTTGATAATAATTCAGAACAACATATTTTTCATCATCACCGGTAACAGTTTTTGAATGATTCACACCTATTTGAAATTAATGAAGGAATATCCTATATAGTTGTTTATATACCAGAACAATGCTTGGCAGATGAATGGTAATTTAATGATAAATAAGAAATATACAATGTAACACATTTCTTCCTCTAAAAATTCTCAAAGTAAGAAGCAATTTACTTCTTGATGGGATTAAATATACGCCACCATATATGATAAAATATCTCTTTATTTAGTCTGATGATGTCTTTTAAACGACAATTAATTAAAACATCAAAAAGATGGTTTGTAGCCAATTATAAGCTTTAATAAAGAACCTAAGTCGTTTTCTGTAAAGGCCAGAATAAATAGCAAAACAGATATCACAAGATCTGAATAATAAGGAGGGTGTAGAATTGGTTTCCTGATTCAGTTAAGACTCTTATATATAATGTATGATCATTGTTGAAAATGGAAGTGCAGTATCATGGATGTACAATTACCAGAATGTGGTAGATAATATATTTGTTTATTTAAGAGCAAAATATAAAATTTCTAAATTCAGTGGATGCCTGCTGTAATGGGGAGCTTGATTGTGATTTACATAATAAAGTTAATCGAACCATAGGTTTACTCAGACTTTTTTAACTAAAATTTATTTCTACTATATATATATATATATATATATAATAAAATACAATAACGTTTAATACAGGTCAACAGACTTTGTGAAAAAACTGTTTCAAATTTACCTTGGTAATTTAATGAACAATCCTGTCATAACCTTTCAAATTTTTTCAGAATTCTTTGTCTCGCGTGCTGTAGCCCAGATTTATCGTTATGTAAATGTTTATTCACGTTATAAATGTAATGTCGTATGCGACCATGTTGTAGTTTCTTTTAGTCAGACCGATCAACCCTAACTTGAACCCATAAACTCTATAAGCATATATTCTTGTAAAATATACAACAAAATAAAGAAAATTTCCATGGCTCTAAAATTGAATTGCTGTTAAAATTCTTTCAATTTTTTGTTTTTTTAATCCTTCAGGATGTGAGTTGTGGTGCAGTGGATATCGACTCGAAAAGACAAATCGGGGAGCCGAGTTCGAATTCCAGTTGACTTTCACTTACGGAAAAATACCGTTGGGAAAGGTATTAATCCGTCTCTTCCATCCAGTTATAGGTTAAATAATAGGACAGATTGGGTTCTATAGCCTTGGCTGGCAACCAGTCTACCGCAGAAAGCAATGGCAAGCTATTGCAGGATAATCTTCTGCACAGTCAGTCATGTCTCTTTCGAGACATGATCGCCCAAAGCGTGTATTACATATGGCACTTAACTGACTGACTGTATATAATAGTTGAAAACATGATTAAGGCTTCAACTGTGCATAATGTGGGGGATCAGTTTTATATTGTTATGAAGTAATAAACTGGTCCCCCATTAATTACTACTTAATAATATAATACATCTCTTCTACCTCTAGCTATCAGTCAAATAATAGGACAGATTAGGTTCTCTAGCCATGGTTGGCAACTAGTCTACCTCAGAAAGCAATGGCAACCTACTGCGGGATAATCCTCTGCTCAGTCAGTCATGTTTCTTTCGAGACATGATCGCCCAAAGCATGTATCACGTATGGCATTTAACTGACTGAATGCTTCAAGAGTGATAATTACAACGTATTTTATACGATAGATTAGCCATAAAGTGATTTACAGCGACAATGTCGCAACGTAAATTTAATAAAAGTTACCATAAAAAAAATCAAACGCAAAAGCAGGACAATTAAGAACGAAGAGAAATACACATTAAGTTTTAAAGAAAATCAGTTTGGCAACAGAATGGAGATTCTATCGAAATTTCTAAAGTTTCTATCGAAGTTTCTATATCTTGTCTTTAGAATGTTACCCATGAAGATGAACCTAGAAAAGATGGAAAGTAATTTCATCTCAATATCAAGAAACTGATTAGACAATTGAAAAGGATCAGTATAAAAATATGTAGACACAATATGTCTATACTATTCAATGAAACATGTTTGAATGAAGATATCTTCTATCTATACCACGATATCAGGCACTTTACCATACAAATCCTGTTTGCCAATATACATTTTATCAGTAAAACAACCAAAAGACAACATTTAATTCTCGCAATTAAACAATCTCTCTCTCTCTCTCTCTCTCTCTCTCTCTATATATATATATATATATATATATATAATAATAATATTTATTAATAAATTATAACATTGATTTGTTAGAATATCACTACAAAAGTAGCTATTTTGTTTCGACACTTTTTGTGTCTTATCAAGTGATGTGGTTATTTCAAATCTTTGGATGGGGAATATTATTCCACCCATACTTGTATATATATATATATATATATATATATATATATATATATATTTTAATTCCTTAGTTTTAGCTTATTAGAAAAGTAGACCTGTACATATTTGTATTAAAAAGTGTTTAACACAATCATACTGTAGTACTTTTGAATATTTTCCATTTGTCAACGAGTTTTTACGTGACCTAGGTTTCTACCATGTGGAATTTTGAAGCGATTTGCAATAACCAATATTTTACCGTTTTTTTTTTGTTAAGATCGCTCAGGTAACGGCGCTTTTTGTTGAACGCTCACGTGACGGGGAAATGAAAGAACAGAAATTATGACAAAATGTAACCAAACTAAAAAATACCTATTAGGCTGACGCAAACGAGAATGAAAACGTTATAATTACTTGTAATTTTGAAAATTGCGCCTTCAACAATTCCTCGTCACGTGAGCCTTAAAAAAACACCCTTACGTGAGCGTTCTTAAAAAATATCGGTAAACGGTAAAATAAGTTGTTGCAATCTCTTAATAACTCGTTTACAAATGGAATATATATATATATATATATATATATATATATATATATATATATATATATTAACGAAATTTAACGAAACTTGGTTATGAGCAACCGACAATTTGTAATGAATTATTTTGAACATTATTTTTACCGATACTCGTATTTATGTAGATATTCTGTTTTTAATTAAACAGTATTTTATATTTATATATAAACAGAATATCTACATAAATACGAGTATCGGTAAAAATAATGTTCAAAATAATTCATTACAAATTGTCGGTTGCTTATCACCAAGTTTCGTTAAATTTCGTTAATTTCCGTAACATGTTTACATTTGTTTGGCATTACGATACATTACAGAGCAGATATGGTTTGTTTACGATAGATCGAAAATTGTATTATATAAGCATGATAAAAACCTCGTCTGATCAAGAGGCTATCCATGGTCGAGTGGTCAAGACGGTACCAGATCAAATGGTATGATTCCCCTATGTAATAGGGGTCGCAGGTTCGAATCCTGCTGGGTAGCACATATTTTCGTCATAAAAATTTATCGTGAAATAATCAGGCCGGTAGATATAAATATAAAATACTGTTTAATTAAAAACAGAATATCGACTTAAATACGGGTATCGGTAAAAATAATGTTATATATATATATATATATGAAACAATAGCTACTCTGGCATCTACGCATTGTTCATTTAGCAATGAATTAAAACTCTCTCAGCTATTGGGCGTGTATAATGATAATATACACGCTTAAAAGTCTGCCACCTTCTACCGAGCGTTTGTAGCTCAGATGTGGAATCGCCGACTGACTTCAATTCGGTCGGGTTTCAATCCTGGGTAAAAAGCATTCGGCTGTCTAGCCGTACTAATGGGCTGTGATATAGCGAAACAGATCTGTCTGCGGATGACTATATATATATATATATATATGTATCGTACATTGAGTACTGGTGTTGATAAAATAGAACTAGACGACTAATATATAAAATATATTCATAAATAAACTTTCTCCTTCACCGTAAGCACGGGTGAAAGTTACAAACACAGCAAAATCCTCAGTTGATGTATTGTAAATTAAGCATCCAAAGCATGAATATATCAACTGATGGAAAAAGTTGGGCTTGACAAATGACGACATCATGACGGTGTTCTCACTAAACTTCGAAGTTGGCATGAATTTTTTTTTTTTAATCGTATCACCCCCAGCAAGGCGGTAACGCCACTGATGTGCAGGGGCTACGTAATAGTGAAAAGACTGAAAAGAAAAAAGCTGCAAACCACATCCTAAACAAGGAACAAGGGATGAGCCTCTTCACCTGTTCAATAGATGTGGGTGGAGTGTCAACCGGGCGATAGATAGATCTATCTACTCTAATTGAAAAAAAAAAAAAAAAAGAAGATTGGAAAAGAGAAAGCCGGAAACCACATCCTAAACAGGGAACAAGGGATGAGCCTCTTAACCTGTTCAATAGACGTGGATGGAGTGTGAACCGGGCGATAGATAGATCTATCTACTCCAATTGATAAAAAAAACAAAGTGAGAAGATTGGAAAAGAGAAAGCCGGAAACCACATCCTAAACAGGGAACAAGGGATGAACCTCTTAACCTGTTCAATAGACATGGCTGAAGTGTGAACCGGGCGATAGATAGATCTATCTACTCCAATTGAAAAAAAAACAAAGTGAGAAGATTGGAAAAGAGAAAGCCGGAAACCACATCCTAAACAGGGAACAAGGGATGAACCTCTTAACCTGTTCAATAGACATGGCTGAAGTGTGAACCGGGCGATAGATAGATCTATCTACTCCAATTGAAAAAAAAACAAAGTGAGAAGATTGGAAAAGAGAAAGCCGGAAACCACATCCTAAACAGGGAACAAGGGATGAACCTCTTAACCTGTTCAATAGACATGGCTGAAGTGTGAACCGGGCGATAGATAGATCTATCTACTCCAATTGAAAAAAAAACAAAGTGAGAAGATTGGAAAAGAGAAAGCCGGAAACCACATCCTAAACAGGGAACAAGGGATGAGCCTCTTAACCTGTTCAATAGACATGGCTGAAGTGTGAACCGGGCGATAGATAGATCTATCTACTCCAATTGAAAAAAAAACAAAGTGAGAAGATTGGAAAAGAGAAAGCCGGAAACCACATCCTAAACAGGGAACAAGGGATGAACCTCTTAACCTGTTCAATAGATTGGAAAAGAGAATCTACTCCTTTTCTGTATTTAGGCAGTAAATTTTCCATTAGACCTGTCAGATTAAATGAATTTTTATACTCATGGATAATCTTTCCCGTATTATAATTGAAAGATGTCAGAAATGTGCTGAGACCTTGACAGATGTTATTTTCATTCATTTCTCAAGGTACTTTCAATCTTTTTCCGAGATCATCTTTAGGGGTTTTGATTTATGGTAACAAAAAACAACCGCAAATCTGTGTTGCTAAAAATTATTATTATTTTTTTAATCATTTAATAATTTCACCCCGAGCAAGGCGGGAACACCACTGATGTGCAGGGGGTTACATAAATGTAAAAAGATTAATTAGAAAAGAGTGAGGAGTACAAACTAGTTAGAAAGGAACAATAGAAAGCAGGTGCGATGACAGATACATAGGTGGAGAGAAAGGGAAGGTTATACAGGGGTGGGGAGAGAGCTAGAGTCCAGTGGTTAGTAGATGAGCATTGACTTTGCATTTAAATTTCTGGAGGTTGTAGCCGTCAGGAAAGCAAGAATACGGGAGCGAGTTCCACAGGCGGGAAGTGCGAGAGAAGAAGCTGCAGGAGTAGAATTGTCGTCTGCATTCTGCTTCAAATACACACTCATAGTATAAAAATAACGATCAATAATGCAACTATACTACAGCAAGAAAATAACCAAAGCAAACTCCGGATTCTCGAGGCAATATTCATTAAAGTACTTAAGCCTTTATTTAATAGAATCAGTTATGAATACTGTAATGTTCTAAGAAGTTTGTAAAAATGACAATTTTTTTCATTCATTAACACGTGCAGGACCATGACATAATGACATATAAAATATTCCGTTTTGGATAATTTTCACGTTCTAATGAACGCTAGCAATTTGTCAACCGTTATATTTGAAGCAGATGGTCACACGTGACAAGACGCCGTTAGACGTCACTCGGCTTAAAATCGTACGGCAAACAATGTCCTTGCTTTTTACTCATTTTTAATGCTTTCAAACGTATTAAAACTGTTATGTGATCAATTCCTAATGATTCTGCAAATACAACTTGCACCTGAGATGAATCTTCATGACGAAATGCCTCCAATTCTTCGTCTAAAAGCTTTTTAGCGAGCCATAGCGTTATTTTCAACTTGAAAATCATTATCTTTGAGCGTCTGAACCAATATCTGAATGCTTTTTCTAACAGAGCATGGTCACTGTAAGTCTCAACAAGAATTATTCAGTTGCAGATTTCTATTGATTATAAAGTACCGTAAATTTCCCCGCAAGTAGGCTTTCTTTAGTAAGAAATCATGTTTAACCCAATGAAAACGAAGTTGTTCTCAGTTCGCTGAAATAACATGCACTGAATTTCAATCTTGCTTATTGTACTTCCTTATAGATGGGTTATCATCTGAAACTGCATGCACTCAGTTCCGGGAATGTCATTTGATGGAAAACAGTGAAAAATGAATATCCTAATTTATATAGGAATTAAGTTTTAATTTATTAATCCGGTATATTTTTAATTTATTGTTTAAATCTTATTTTCAGTTTATAGCTATATTTGAGCAGATAGAAGGATTTTATTTATTAAACATTATATTGATTTATTTCCATCAAGTGACAAGATTATTCGAGAGAATCTATTGGAAAAATATGCATTATCCGGCAGGATTCGAACCTGTGTTCCCCTAGGGAAACCGTCCTTAGATATGATGTGCTTTTGACTTCTCCCTCAGACAAAGCAAATCCTGCGCAGTTACTATTGATCCCAGAAGGTTTCAAATTTACAATTGCTTATGACTTGGTCAACTTCTCTTTTCGAGACGATTCAGTTGACGAAAATACTCCTATCTACTGATGAAGCAGATAGGAAGCCGTTTACGGTTGCATTATATTATTATAGCTGTACGTTTGCAGAGACATTAATGCCTTTATTTGGAAGTTAACTAAAGACATCTTCCAACTGCGAATCATTTGAAAGAAATCATTTTCGTAAGCATTATTATGCATGAAAAACATTTATATTCATCAATATGTAAAGACACTATTGTTAATTGTTCCGATTAACGATAAATACCATTTCAATAGAATATCTTCCTATCCGCATGTCAGAATTCCAGGCAGATTCTTTTTACAAATTAAAGGTAATAAAATGGACGAATAAATAAATTCAACGCTGTAATTAGGACTTCCGTTAGACACCATTTGACGCCTTAACGGCATTTGTGAATAGCTTCCTTTGGCGGTAATTCGTTTCGCCTATTCTAAGTCTTCACAGATGATTCTGTCTTCTCATTGTGTTAATTGACAATTTTGACAAATGTAAGCAAACCAAACGCTGTTAACGCCGAAGGGAAGCAATTAATTTAAGCGGATTCTATTTTATGAGTGTGTTTTGCATTAAGTAATTCGCTTCAAGCGAGGCCAAATCTTCGAACGTGTTCGCTGAAACTCATAATTAACCACGAAAAACATAGAATTCCCTCAGGTCTTTAATCAACTTCTTAGTTGAGGACATCTTGCCAACTTCAGAGATTCTGTTTCAGCCAAGGTTAAAGTGAGTCTCGGGTATGAAAATATAGAACATCCGACAGAAAATATTTTATCGTAGGTTTCGAGAAGTGGGAGTTGCGTCTTCATTATTGTTGTTCCCAGGTCGTAGCTGATCAATATGTGAGAAAATATCTTACAAACTTGGTTCAAAATATTATGCATTTATAAGAAAATAGATCTTTATAGAAAAAATATCAGCAATGCATTTGACTTTTGGTTATAAAACCTCTTTACAAAAAATACCTAAATGAAACCCGATCTATAAAATCAATTTAAAAAAAAGAATACATATTCATACGACAAAGATTTTAAAGTCTGACAACAACTATGTCCGTAAGCTCTCTGTACGGCTTGCCAGTTTGTTGTAGAGCGTTAAAGTTTTCGTATTCTTCTCTCGTGTAACGTCCATCACAGACAACAAACAATTTTGTCTGGGGTGTGGTGATAAAAATCTGACGTAATCCCAGATGTAGCCAAACAAATTTCATCATACACCCCGAAAATTGATTTATATTACTGCACAACACTGCAAATGATCTAATCTGAGGAAAATAAAATATTAAATTACACCATATTATATATATATATATATATATATATGTGTGTGTGTGTGTGTGTGTGTGTGTGTGTGTGTGTACATGTGTATGTGTGTGCACGCGTGTATGTATGTGTGTATTCAGGCAGATTGTCATCATTAAAACATGTTTTTTTTAATAATGTACACTTTGACGTGGAAAGCCATAATCGCCTACGTCCTGAAAGGACAGGGCATATAGAAGAAGAAGAATCTTTTCCAGTTCTCTGATCAGAGTCTGGATTTTAAGATGAAATTCATTAAGGAAGGCGTCGTAGTTTTTTTCTTATCCAAGTACTTTCGATTTTCATCTGAAATGTTCCTCGGGTTTAATATAAAACACATTTCGGTTCACTTTTCCAATATAGAAAAATAGATCTTGAAATCACCAATATGCTATATACGCGAAAATAATAAAGAAAAACTTTACATACTTGAAGCCTTCTATATCAAAAGCAATCAACCAACACTGAACAAAATTTACTACGAATGTTGCCAAAATCTCTTGAAATGTATTTTAAAGTATTTAATACCATTTCACATATCTTCCATTTTTTATTTTTTTATTTTATTTTGTTAGTTCCCTTACATTGAATTTCTTGTTTTGGTAAAAAAATAAAAATAAAAACGCTACAATAAATAACTTCAAACTTGTAAAATAACTATAACACATCGCGTTGTAGCATTTTTTATAAATTACTATCATAACAGTCACAGTTTCAACAAGTTCATCTTTGTAATTCACAACTTAGGATGATCTCGAAGGAAGTCGAAAACAATTGATAATTTTAACATCAAGAAACTGATAAGAGAATCATTATTATTATTATTATTATTATAAAAATTAGACTTAATATGAAACGCGAATATATATATATATATTATAAATTATAGTTTAGAACATGTACAAATTTTTATGCACTACAAGGTGTACATTTTGTTTCGACATTGAAATTACAATGTCTCATCAGGTGGTGAAACATTTTAATTTCAATGTTGAAATATATATATATATATTGATGCATGTTACATCAAATAATATAGACAAGTTTTTTTCTATTTATTTTATGTAATTTTTTTCAAATTGTCTGATAAGCTTAAAAACATTATCATTAAATGATGAAAGAAATCAAAATATTGATACATTATTTATTTTATAATCCAATCTAAGCTTTCGGCTTATATAAGCAATTTTCAAAGATGTGAAATTACATTACACTATAACAATTCACGGACAGTAATGACAATAATAACAGTCTGTTTTTGTTGACATGGAAGATTTCCAAGCAACAGCAACCTCGTGCATACAATATTGCCTATAAATTAACTAAGGATAAATTTGTAGCTTATGGTTATGGAATAAATAGTAAGTTTCGCACAAACAGCTCTTTCACTGCTCTGTGGAACCGGTGCTAAAGAAGTTTTTTTCCCGATCAGTACAATCCTAAAATATTCAAATCTAGGTTTAACCGTTATCTTCTCATCTATTTACATAAACTGTGCCACTTACTCTGTAAATCTTCAGTAACATCAGGTACTTGATCAGTGTGAACCTCAATGTAAAAAAGAAAATATCACTCTTATCTCAGTGCTGCTGCTTGTACCATTCATCCGCATGACTCTTAGATCTTCAGCCTTGATAAGATGTCTTTTTGCCGGATGGGTAAAGCCGGAAAAGACTACAATTCCTGCTGACAGATATGTGATAACTCTAACAAATAACATGTGGGAATTGGAAATCAGAGAACTGTATTATAATTCCAGTCAAGATCATTACAATCGCTTAATTGCTAATGCTTTGTAATTGTATTATATGAAGCAATATCTCCTCCTGGAAGTTACTGATTAAATAACCATAGTTAGTGTTGTGGCCTTCAAATAGGGACCAGAAATAAAGTCACAACGAATGAACAGAGTTAAACAAATATGTTAACAAAGAACAGTAGTAAAAAACATATACAGAATGAGAAGACCACCATCATGGCTGTTTGGGCCGGTTGTCAGATCTATTTGCTGGATTATAACAAATAATGAATGTGCATTGTTTAATCATGAGCCGTTCTAAACATCGTATTTAGACTTTAATATCAGGTGAAAATAAAAACACACATTGTCCAACATTTGGATATTTTTTTATTATACTGTCGGCTCACATGAGCCACCTTCAGAGAGGTTACAAGGACGTTAACATAAGGGCATTTAGACATATGGTACTGTTAACATTTTGGTGTCTCACGCGGTGTGACATTATAGAACGGCATGACAAATTTACGAACTCCGTCTGCTATTCGCTATCTGTTATCGTCGTAGTCAGTCAGTCAATTGCCATACGTGATACACGCGTTGGGCGATCATGTCTCGAAAGAGACATGACAGACTGTGTAGAAGATCATCCCGAAGCAGATTGCCATTGTTTCCTGGTGTAGACTGGTTGCCAACCAAGGCTATAGAACCCAATCTGTCCTGTTATTTAACGCATAACTGAAAGGAAGAGACGGATTAAAACTTTTCCCAAGGGTATTTGCTCGTAAGTGAAGGCAAGGAATTCAACTGAAATTCGAACTCGGCACCACAATTTCTCGTGCCCAGTCGATATCCACTGCACCACAATGCACATCCTGCTTTCTTTCAACACAAGATAATTACATCTTTGATGGTGTATGAATTTATGTTTAAACATAATATACATTCATTGTCTTTTACATTTAACAATATATGCTTAGAAAATTAACCGCTGCCTCGAAACACTATATATATATATATATATATATATATATATATGATATTTCGTTATCTCTCTATCAGTCTAAGTCTTATCTTATCTATCTATCTATCTATCTATCTATCTATCTATCTATCTATCTCTCTCACATTTTACATATGTATTTGTGCCACACGTCATTTTTATCTATCTATCTATCTATCTATCTATCTATCTATCTATCTATCTATTTGACCTCAAATAATGAGTTTAGCTAATTAATGGCCTTCCTATTGAAAACAATAGAAGCTCTTAAAAATAGTAATTATAACATGATTATACTATATACATAAATATAGTCAGGAATATATGCATATATCGATCGAGCAATCGAGCGATCTATTTATCTATGTTAATTCTCTACCTATCTCTGTAGCTAAGGACCCAAGTCAAATCATGAATATCTCATTCTCTTCATATTTACCTCTTTTACGGTTTCCTCTGTCAGTTTGTTAATATGAATATTTGTCTAATTATTCATTTTCGTGTCACTTTATTTCATTTCATTTAATAACCAATTTAGGTTCTTAATATTGAGCTACAGATATTTTCTTCTTATAACTATATTGCTCACCTTCCCTCCCAGTTTCTTTTTCTGCACTTATATACATATATTCCTGACTACATTTATGTATATAGTATAATCATGTTAGAATTGCTATTTCTAAGAGCGTCTTTTTTTTTAATAGGAAGGCCATTAATTAACTGAACTCATTATTCGGCGGCAAATTAAATTAATGAATTTCCCGATGACTCAGATACGAACTAAATCCTTGATCCCGTAGAGAATTATTTTTTTCGGAATATTACAAATGTTTTCTTTTAATTGTAAAAAGGAAATACATTATTTTTAAATAGAAGGCAATCATTACATATTTTTAGAAATCTGGCACAGTGGACAAATATTAAACGCGAGTGAATGATTAGGAAAAGAATGAAGTTTTATTGTTTCAATCGGCGGAACTATTTCATTTGTTATTTGTTCTTGATGTACTGAAGTCTGTAGCAACTGAGACTTTGAACCGATTCTCGTAACGAGAAAAATCTTTGAAAGCTAAAGAACACGTTATATATTATTTGTTTTAAATGTATATTTTGGTAAAATACAATCATCTGGACGTAATTCAAACGATTGAACGAGTAAATATCATGTTTTTTTTTTCTGTTTATTATACCCGGGTTCGAATCGCACTACATTGTCTATATTTCTGAGATTAATTATTGTAACTATTTACACGATTTACGTTTTTGCGGTTACTGTTCGCTTCTTTATTTTCATATTAAGGATGTTTCGGCCGTTTTACGCTCCGACTTTCTTCAAGATCTCATTATAATTCTAAGATGGGGTATTGCAACGATTTACATTGTTCAGACAGTTGTCCTCATCATTATTGTCATGTTACGACATTTTGAACATTGTAAGCTCCGGCCTACTTGAAGATCTGTTTATATTTCTGAAATTATGTTTTGTAAATATTTTTCTTTTTTTTTATAATCTTATCGCCCCAAGCCAGGCATTTTATTGCCACTGTTTTGCAGGGGGTTACATAGGAGAAAAGTTATGAGAAAGAGTGATAGTTTATTGGGGGTGTCAGGAAGTGGGTAAGAGAAGGATGAGAATACTGTGAGAGTGGAGTGGACGGGGAAACGAGCAAGAGAGAGACGATGGAGGTTAGTGAGATAGGAGAGGACTATTGACTTTACATTTAAATTCTTTGAGAGTGCAGCTATCGGGGAAGCAAGTAAATGTAAGGGAATTCTATACGCGGGAAGGGAGAGAAAAGAAGCTAATGGAGTAGAATTTGCGTCTACAATATATTGGCTTCACAGTAAAAGGGTTGGACCTAGTTGCTAATTTGTGGCTCGAGTAAATTTACATATAGGGGGGACAAGTGAGCTAAGTTCATCGGAGCAGAAACCGTGAAAGTATTTGTAAATGAAATAATATTTGCATTGTTTTGACTGTTGTCCCCATCTTTGTTGTCATATTCAAGATTTCCGGGCCGTTCTACACTTCAGCCTTCCTCAGGATTTGTCCGTAGTTCTGAGATTATGCATTGTAACAAATTTACGCTACTAACATTGTTCAACCCAGTAGTTAAAAGCGTTGGTTTAAGTAATTCATTGATTTGATGCAACATAAGCAGGTGAAGTGTTGTGAATGCAAAAACCTGGTCACAGTAGAGGTTAAAAAAGCTTTGAATACTGAGTTACTAAGGAGAATCAACAGAAATTTAGAAAACCTAAAGAGGCATGGCTTGTGGAACTAAAGCAACATAGACCCGTGGAAACAATATGAGGTTCGCTTCAAAATTCTGATCTCTGAAGAAGGACCGGGCGTAAAAAGCAGTGATTATGGCAAATGATTATTAAAGATGAGAAAAACATCTCGTTGTATATACACACTATTGTCGATTTGTCAGAAGTTGTTAATGGTTTTATTAGGTTGTCCCAAAAGTTCGTAAACACTTGCGAAATGGGTCTATCTGGTCCAGCACAATCGAGAAAATCGATGGGTTCAGAAAGGGCAAGAGACACCGTCGGTTCCAAAACAAGATCGATTTGGCAAGAAAGTCATGTTGTGCGATTAGTGGAACTTTAAAGGAATCGTGCATTTTGAGCTGTTTCCGAATGGTCGTGCCATCAGTGCCGAACTTTACTGTCAGCAACTTGAGCGGGTCTACGAAAAGTTGAAGCAAAAGTATCGGCTCTGATCAACCAACGCGCGCTTTGATGCAGCAGGACAATGCCAAGCCACACGCCGCCAAAAAGACCAAGGACAAGTTTGAAGAGCTGGACGGCGTTGAGGTTCTGCCACATCCAGTCTTCAATCCTGTCTGTGCTTCATCAGATTACGGCATTTTCCACTCAATGCAACACTTTCTGAAGGGCCACCGATTCAACTCGTTTGATGAAGTCGAGGAAACGTCAAGAATTCTTTGATTCGAAGCTGGCTGAATGGTACTTTGACCAGATCCGAAAGCTTGCAGATCGATGGCAGAATGTCTTGGAAAATGATGGTCTTTATTTTGAGCAATAATTTTTGTTGTTTTTGCGAGTAAAATTTCAATTTTTTGCAAGTGTTTTTTGGTAACCTTAGATTACTTGGCGAGTAAATTTTCAATTTTTTGCAAGTGTTTACGAACTTTTGGGTCAACCAAATAATTTTGATTTTGATTTTGAAATAACGCTGACACAATACATGAAATCTATATTTCTATCTATAAAGCTGTGTGAGTTCTGCTAGTCCATTCCTCACAGGGATCAGAAGGCGAATTGATATGGTGAAAGACGCATTCCAGAAGCTAAGTATTAAAAGACAGGAAAATTTCTCTGGAAAAAAAGAAGAGAGTACTAGATTGCTATGTGATGTCAGTTCTTCAATATGGCAGTGAATGCTGGACAATATCGACGAAGATGAAGAAAAAAACTTGAAGTAACTGAAATGTGGTTCTAGAGAAGGATGTTGTGGATATCATGGATCAAGCATGTGAGCAATGATGAGGTTTGGGAAAAGATGGCAACGCAAAGAAAATGAATACTGAGCATCAGGAAATGACAGCTTAGGTTCCTGGGACATGTGATTGAGGAAGAAAGGCCTGGAGAATCTGACACTCACAGGTTAGAAAGAGAGGTAAAAGAGACGGGAGAAAGCAGCGGATAACATATATGACTGGTATCAGCATGTGGATGGCAGAGCGGTTTTGGGTGGGGTAACAAGAGAAAGCGTGCTATCAGGGATAGGGAGACGTGGACGGCCATGATCGGCTCATAGAAAAAGAAGAAGTAAGAGAGGACTTCACAAAAATACACCCTGTAAGCAGTTTCACTACCAAAACATCATTTTCTTTAACAAAGGTATTCATTTTCATTGATCTTTTCACAACTTACATGAAACTCACTCACATTTTTGGGGGTAACGTAAAAGAACGTTTAATAGGAACTAGCAATTCATGTGATTCCACAGCCAACATTTCTCACACCAACGCAGAAAGCAACCAACGGATATTTTGGAAGAAACCTTTCTAGTTACTAATTTCACTTTAAAATGTGCAGGTATCACTGAGAAGAAATATTTGCAAAATCTCAGCAAGTGACACATTGCTGAGTAAATAAACGTTATTTTCTAAAGAAAAGCGATCGCGTAACGCATTATCTGAGGAAAGAAAAGTCAAAAAACCAAAAGGGAAAAAGAGTAAGAATAATGAAAGAGTAAACTGAACATTAACCTAATGAAATCCATGAGTAAAACGGATGTGGATTCTGTGAAAGGGTTAGAAAAAGAGAATGATGAAGACGGAGAAAATGATGATAATTAGATTGAAAAAGAAAACCTTACAGAGAGGGAAGGCAGGAGGGAAAAAGGAAGAAATCTATGCTAAGAGAAAGGGGAAAAGAGGGAGAAGTTTTTTTTGTAGATTTGGTTTCGTTTATGTAGATTATGGCATATCACCTAAAAGGATTATTTAATGCCGACTGGATATTTATGATAAGTTTATATGAATAGGATATGTTTTTTGTAAGAAATCCGATTTGACTTAAAGAGGGTTATTTTTCGAGAGTCAAAAACTCATATCTCCTGGAAAGTGACAGATATACCATACGAGTTAACTAAGTTTTAGTTAACTCGTATTTTTAGGCAAATGTAACCGTATAGAACAATCTAGTATGTAGACCTAATGGACGGTACTCGTCATATGCAGTGACCTGAGACGTATACGTAGTCAATAGACGTAGACCAATAGTCGTAGACCTCTAGACCTCTAGCGGTAGACGTTTGGACGTAGATCTTTATGCGTCCTCGACTTTGCCTGCATTTATGGCTGACACCAGCCAATCACATTACTGTAATGAAAGAACCAAGGTGTATGCATGTTCATTACATATTCATTATATCAAAAACTAATTTGCATTAAAAATTGTAGAACATCATTTATTCACTTTAGTTTATTTGAGTTTAATCTTCCCGAGATTTTGGAATAATTTAATAAAAGTGTATAATAAATTTAGATATATTTTATATTATTAAGTAGAAATAAATGGGGGATCAGTTTATTACTTCATAACAATATAAAACGGATCCCCCGCTTTATGCCCAGTAAAAGCCTTAATCATGTTTTCAACTATTATATTCAGTCAGTAAGTTAAATGCCATACATGATACACGCTTGGGCGATCATGTCTCGAAAGAGACATATCTGACTGGGCAGAAAATTATCACGCAGAAAATTATCACCAATAATAGAACAGATTGGGTTCTGTAGCATTGGCTGGCAAGCAGTCGACTGCAGAAAGTAATACAACGTACTGCGGGATAATCTTCTGCCCAGTCAGTCATGTCTCTTTCGAGACATGATTGCCTAAGTGTGTATCACGTATGGCACTTCACTGATTGATTGGAGTATGTAAAAGTGGTTAATATATACACACTTACCAAAAAGAAAAAAAAATTAACACCAAGGAAATAACAAACAAGTTGTTAGTTATTTTAAACAATATAACAAGCTTTATAGATATATTATGGTCAGGTACGAAACTTTGTGTATGCGTATATGAGTGTGTCTGTGTGTGTGTATATGAGAGACAGAGTGAGAAAGTAAGAGAAATATAAATTGGTCAAAATTTGCGTAAAAATAAAATAAAATATGTATATATACAAGCGTGTGTCTGTGTGTTTCGCTAATGAGCCAGAATGTGTTAGATTTAGAGAGAAAAAGCGGACAGTTCTTGATTGAAATGACAATGTTAAGAATACCTGTGCATTTTCTAAGGATGCCTCGAAGAAAAATACCGAGATCTCCTAACAATTTCGAGTAATTTAAACAAAATATATCTCATTTGAGTATCTAAAAGAGTTCAATAATGAATTCTCTTCATGAATGACGCACAAACGATTATCTTTTCGCTTCTAAAATACTTGCAATCGGCAAAATATGTATTTTTCTTGGTTATTCGTCAAGAATTGTCGGTAAATATAATTGATCTCACCTTCCAATGATACGGTGGATATAATTGTTTTATACAAACAGTTCCGAGAATCTTCGGAATCTGCTAAGTGAATGAATATTTACAGAAATTGCCTTAAAAACTGCTGCATGATTTATATGAGAAAGACATTAGAAAAATCTAGAATATAGATTGGCAAAAAACATATTTACGGATAAAGAATTCAATTAATACACACAAATAAAAAAAATATCATCGGAATTATTCAAAATGTATAATTAAGCGATCCTGAAAGGCTTAGATCCCAGAAACACTTTATAAGTCTAAGGATATTTATGAAAAACGGGGTAAGGGGTGTTAAGAGCTACAAATGATAGGTAAATGTGGAAGGCCATGATCACCTATGTCATGAAGGGACAGGCCCCATAGAAGAAGAAGACACATATTATAAAAGTCAATAAATTTGAGTGTTCAAACGTGTTGGAACATGACCGATTAAAAATCGACATGAACTTTCTGACTACCTAACATTGAAGTCATAATTATGCCAAAAAGAAAGCATTAAATACAAAATGCGTCAATAATAATTAGAGATATGTTTTTAATCTTTTTTTTTGTAATCGTGTCACCCCAAGCAAGGTATTCCACTGCCACTATAGCGCAGAGGGTTATATAGAGGGATTGGGTATAGGAAATGTCAGAAGGAGGGTGATAGACAACTTAGGATGTACATAGGGAGAGAGTTGGAGAGAGTGGGTGTGAGTTAGTGTGTTAGGAGGTGTCTATTGACCTTCCATTTAAACTCCTGGAGGTTGTAGCCGTCGGGGAAGCAAGCATGCGGTAGGGAATTCCACAGGCGGAAAATGCGAGGAAAGAAGCTGTTGGAGCAGAAATTGCGGTTACATTTAATCGGTTTCACTGTAAAAGGGTGGGACCTAGTTGTCAATCTAGTATCTCGTGCAAATTCACATCTAGGGGGCACCAGTGATTTAAGTTCGTCAGAGCAGAAGCCATGAAATTATTTATAGAAGAAGCACAGGGATGCCACGTCACGCCGGTGAGAGAGTGACTGCAGGCAGTCAGCCAAGTCGGTATCAATCACATTACAGATTCTTCGCTGTATTTTGTCAAGGACCCCGAGGAGAATAGAAGGGGCACCCGACCAGATGTGGCAGCAGTACTCAATACACGGGCGGATGGTGGATTTATATAATTGCAGGATAGATTCAGGCGGAAAGAATTTCCCGGCCCTGCACAGAGAGCCGACTTTCATAGCTGCGGATTTAGCTATGGATTCGACGTAGTCATTCCACTTGAGGTCCGCTGAGAGTGTCAGGCCAAGCAGGCGTAGTGATCTACTCTCTGGGAGGCAAGCCTGTTCTATGCTAATGGGTGGGAGGTGCGGTTGTCTGTGGTGGTTAATTGACAGCAGCTTCGTTTTGGAAGAATTGAATTTTACGAGATGTAGTATTTAATGTTAGTATATTATAATAATATAATATTATAATAATATAATATTATAATAAAATATATCATAAAATAGTAAATAATAACAAGCAAATGTGCTTGGATATTGTTAAATTCCAAGCACACAAGGTCACATCATTTGGCTTGAAATGTCTCATAATATGACTTTAACTTATTTGTTTTTAGCGTTACTTTTAACAGATACTTGTATTTGAGTAGATACTCCTTTCTCCGCTCACTCAACTCTCACCAAATTCTCATTCTTCTCTTACCCACTTCCTGACAACCCCTATTACCTCTCACTCTCTCTCATAACTTTCCTTCTATGTAAAATCCTGGGCACTAGTGGCCTTGATTTGGGCGATATAATTATAATATATATATATATGTATTTTTTTTCGGCCGAAATACGTATAGTATTTCAAAACCGGCCGAGGTTATATTCTGGATGCAAAGATATTCGTCCTCCCCACCAAATTAATTCCATAATTTATAAATATAATTGTAGTTGCGGAGTTGACAACATAGGAAGAACAACACATTATTTAGAATGAGAAAAAAGCAACATGTCCCCACCAAAATAAGAAACCACACCTTACCTCAAAATGGACTCGTTCTAAATACTTACGCTTCCGCCATTTGTGAACACCTTCTAAAGAAGAGAAAGTGCGCAACTAAATTTAGTAATGATTGGTTCACTACTGTGACCCGATCTCACTCATTATTTCATTTTAAGGTGCTAGAGGCTTTATATATCAGGCCCCGCAAACCTTCACTGTACAAACAGCGTGAATTGTTGGGGCTCGATAATATACTTTATTTTTATTCTAATTTCAATCTCCCGTAGAGTCCTGACGATCGGGAACGAAACAATTGCTTCGCTTTTTATTAGAATTTCATAATGTGTAACAATAATCTACACACTTTTGTTTCTTTAACTAAATTTTGTACTCATATGGCTTAGGGGTTAGCGACTCCGACTGACTTCAAATTGGTCGAGTTTCGATCCCGGCCAGAGGCAAATGTCTGTCTATCCCACTGACGAGCTGTGATACAGCAAAAAAAAGGTTTGTATATGGATGACGAATTTCTATAGTATATGTGCGTCGTGGTGCAATGGATATGGGCTCGGAACGAGAAATCGAGTAGCCGAGTTCAAATTCTAGTTGAATGCAATTAGCATTCACTTACGCGCAAATACACTTGGGAAATATATTAATTCGTCTCTTTCCTCCAGTTATGGGTTAAATAACAGAACAGTTTGGGTTCTACAGCCTTGGATGGCAACCAGTCTACCACAAAAGTAATGGCAACCTATTGCGGGATAATCTTCTGCCCATTCAGTCATGCCACTTCCGGGACATGATCGCCCAAGCAAGTATCACGTATGGCACTTAACTGACTGACTCATAAAAACACACACACACACACACACACACACACATATATATATATATATATATATATATATATATATATTCTTCTGGGTTTTTTCCATATTTTAATTTTAATTAAAACCCAGACATAACAGGGAGTATAGTGAAAACAGCCAAAACTTACAATGGTGGCAAAATATGTAGACTGTGCCAGGAACAAATATTAGCAATTATGCCATTGCCAAACAAAAATGAATTATTGAATGAAAGAACAGAAATTATGATTAAATGTAACCATACCAAAAGATACCTATTAGGTTCATACAACCATGGATGAAAACGATATAATTTCTTGTAATTTTAAAAAGTGAGCCTTCAAAAAAAACCGTTACGTGTGCGTTCTTGAAAAAAACGGTAGACGGTAAAATCAGTTTTTGCAAATCGGTACCACTCATGGTAGAAACCCAGGTCGCCTAATGACTCGTTTGCAAATGAAGACTATTTAAAAGGTCTACTATATAAATTTATTGAACATTTTTAATACAAATGTGTACTGGTCTAGTTTAATTTTGACCAAAAACTAAGTAATTTAATAATCAATCAATCAATCAATCAATCAATCAATATATATATATATTTAAAGTAGATAGATAGATAGATAGATAGATAGATAGATAGATAGATAGATAGATAGTGTTGTGGATTCTGGTTGAGAAACCACACAAAATAATAAATAACAAAAGCAGAGATGGAGATAGAAAGTTATATTGAACAAAAATATTCAAACTGGAACACGTGTTAGTCAATTCAGAAATACTAGGAATACTGTTAGTAGAAATCAATATATACAATCTTGTAGTGAAGAAGTATGTCCGGGTAAAGGGTCTATATCCAAAACAAATCCAACTTAATCTGGACCAACTTACTGATTAACTAAGAGGCTGTACAACTACTCAACAGTCCTTTACATCTACTACACCTACTCTTGCTCTCAGTATAGGCAGAAGTATATGTACACATCGGCGAGTCCATTCTTGTGTCCAAAAAGGGGTGATCCCGAACAAACAGATAGATAGATAGATAGATAGATAGATAGATAGATAGATAGATAGATAGATAGATATTGATGTAAATAAGTACAATATGCTCCTGAAAATTGTGTAATATATGTAACTCCATGTTGAGCTTTAGGCAGAGAATAATATTTATTTTTATCACACACACACGCACACACAAAAAAAACGCAATACACACACAAACAAACAAAAGCAACACACACACATATAATATATATATATATCAGTCAGTAAATATGTGAATATGTATTTTCTCTCTTGAAAGGTAAGTTTAATTGCAGGTCACATTATGGTCACTTGATATGATTCGTGTCCTTTCCAATAGAACGACAGAAACTATACTACCCAACAACCAAAATGAAATGGAGTCATCGCATAACATTGACGGCTGTAAAGAAATAGTTCACTCACCCTCTCGCCATCTCTTAAAATGTATATTATTCAATAAGAGTGAACGGTGTGAGAAGAGTTTTGTTCTGTTTTGGCAATCTAAAGGCTGATGTATACCGTCTATACATAGCCCGTAAAAAAGAGGTCTTATTCAGCTAGAATTGTCATACAAGACAACAACTATTGGCTTACTAACATACACAGAAACAACAAACGACTGGATGATACAATTAGTCTAACAACATGAAAACAGAAAGAAAAAAGTATTCAATAATGAAAGAGGGCAGCAAATACAAACAAGATTTACATTTAGTAGATTCTGTAGAAAAGCAAAACAGAAGCCAAGAAGCAACTTTTGCGGCAAAAATATGAAAAAAGGAAGCCAAGGGTAAAGCTCTTGAACAGATGAAACTACTCTGGCAAACTTTTGCATGGCCAATATCCAGAATGTGCTAATAAATTTAATGTTGAATAAGTTAATACTCATCGATGGTTAAGTGCATCTGAATTAAAGTCTGAGACTGAAGGCTTGCAGCGCAAGACCAAAGTCGGTTTACTAGGAAATTTCAGGCAAATATTATACATAATAATGTGGATCCAAAATTCAGTTTCTGTGATAAATACCAAGAAACAATAGACCATCATGTTCTGTACTTATCCCAAATGAATGTAAAAATCGCCACTATAGAGTGGGGAAATATTTACATTGAACAATGTGCAAACACTATGGAAAATATGTAAACAAACACTGCTATGAATATCACCCAGCACCGGTTACAGAAATCGAAGATGTTACAATTTTATGGGATTACACCATCTACGTAGACAGACAAACTGAAGGAAATAGGCCAGAAATTATTGTTAAAAACCAGAAAGAAAAGACTTGCCTATTAATTGATATGGCTTGTCCATCAGATTGTAACATAGCAACCAAGGAATTTGAAAAACTGTCAAAATATAAAGACCTGGAAATTGAAATAGAAAAAAATGTGGAAATTGAAAACAAGAGTTGTGCCAGTGATAGTAGGTGCAACCGGAATGTTAAAAAATGAAACAAAACAACACATTAAAAGAATTCCTGGAAACCCCAGCTTAAGAGATATATAAAAATTATCTTGTTAAGTACAGCCCACACACTAAGGAGAACTTTTTCTATGTAACACTGGGGATGTTACGGAGATATGAAAAAACAAAAAATCGAGGCATAACAACACACCACGAACTGTCTTAGGTCTTCCTGCAGACTTGGTAGGTAGTGCGACCATAGCAGAAATAGATTTTTAATGAAAGAAATGACATAAAAATAATATATATATATATATATATATATATATATATATATATATATATATATATGACAAAGTGTACGTAGTTTGCTCGTTCGGACACGTTTCGTCTTTTGAGATTTCATCGGAACAAATTACTTAATCAATTTAGTCCGGTGATTTCATGAAGAACGACACACGTAACAAGCGTTTTTTTTAAATTTTCTACATAGATTTATCCAAATATTTTTCTTGATAGATAAAATATATATCCTTATCTCATTTATATAGAGTACACAAGAAGGAGTCGATAATTATCGCATAGATGAAAATATAAATGAACGGTTTCCCTTTTAGATGTACGTTTTTAGGAACGAGACGCGTCACTTAATGGATTTTTTCCCGGTACATTGAGAGTATATCTAATAAATGAACCATTGAATGTACATATTGTAATATCATCAGTCCTGATATGGCATATCTGTTTTATTCATCTTACCATCGCTGTAACATAGCTTTCATCTATTGCACCTATATTTTATAATTTTAAGCGCAACACTAGATTGGTAGATAGGTCCCATCATTTTACTGTTAAAATGACTAGATGTAAGCGTAAGTATTCCTGTATCGCACTTCCCGCTTCTAGAAACTTCTTTCGGCCTATTTCTTTCCAGTCAACTTTAATTTTCAAAAGTTTAAATACGATGAAAATTGTCATTATCTGTCTTCTTGGTTCATATTCAACCGTTGTTATATAACGTTCATAATTTGTTTGTTTTTTCTTTTTCTCTTATTCTCACACACTGAGAAAGTGAGAGATTCACTGTATTGCTTTCCTTGGAGCAAAATAATTAAATATATTATCTTCCAAAAGAGGAGGCCATCTTACTGCAGAATATTACTTATGAAATAAATTTCATTACTACTGAACTAATTTTGATCACCTTTTTTTATAAACAGATGCATTTTTGCTGTTTATTTTTTTTGTAAAGAAAATGAAGTTATTAAATAAGTGGTGTAATGGTAATTGAAAATGCCGTTTCTTGGCAATCATTGTTGGCCTACTGCAATAGTACACTACCAAATCTTATATATTACAAATAATTTTAATTTGTGTATTCTTGAAGAAGGGCAACTCGAGGTGGTGTAGTGGTTAGCAAGTTCGTCTCGCTAGAATCATTGCAATAATAGTAACTCAGTAGTGAGTTCGATACTCAATGGGTGCCCAATAAAAACACCTTACTCCATGTTTGGGGCTTGGTTGCATGGCTAACAGCCCTGACCCATAAAAAAACGGTATGTTACGGAAACATCGATTGCTGCCTTAAAAACGCTATTGGGTGTAACGGGTTATATATATATATATATATATATATATATATATATATATAAAAACTTCTAGTTTTTCGAAATGGTGAAGGAATATGTACGACGCAGATGTTGGGAATATTCTAATTAAACCGATGCAACATTTTAATTAGGAGTTCATGAACATTATTTTATTTTTCATAATTGAATTCACTCTCTACACTGAAAATATATTTTGGTGTTAGTTTTAACCCGGTTAATACACTTTACGTTTTAATTTTCTTGGGTAAGGGAAATATTTTTTATCCACCTATAAAGCATAAATATTGATCTGTTGACTCTAACTAAAAACTAAACCAAATAAAAAAAAAAGAATATATTACGACCTACTAAGAGACTGAAGTTTGTTTTCAATTTGTTCAACAAAATTGGTTTTTTGCCAAAAATAATTTTAGTATTCAGTAAATAAAATACCTGATAAAGGATTGTTTCACTGACGTTTGCGGTTTAAACGGTGTCTGCGAAATTGTTTGTTTGATATAATTTTTTTTTGGTGGGGTAGAGAAGGTTGCTAATGCATTTGTGTGAGGGCAGTTAGCAACACCAACTATTTTAAGTATGCGAAAAACAATGAAAAAGTAATTCTATCAATAAGGCGAAAAAATTGTAACTGTATCTATACAACTTTTACAAATATTTTCACGGCTTCTGCTCCGATGACTGGTGACAATATATATAAATTTACTCGAGCCACAAAATTAGCAACTTTTACTAATGAATTATAAACGCAGAATTCTACTCCCTCAGTTTCTTTTCTCGCACTTCCTGCCTGTGGAATTCCCTTCCATTTACTTACTTTCCCGACACCTATAATCTCCAAGAATATAAATGTAAAGTGAATAGTCATCTCCTATCTCAGTAAAGTGCATACTCTCTCTGATGCTCATTTCTCCATCCATTCACTCTCATCAGTATTATCATCCTCCTCTTGCCCACTTCCTGATACCCCCTATAACCTGTCACTATAAAATTATAAAAACATTGCTATAGTATTCTAACGAGGATATAAAGTGGGGGAACAATTTTAGATTACAATCGGTTTATAAATTGATCACCCACTTTATAGCCATTATCATCCTTCTCTTACCCACTTACATATATATATATATATATATATATATATATTTATATATTGTCATCCGCAGACAGATCTGTTTCGCCGTATCACAGCTCATCAGTACCGTTAGACTCCGATTGCTTTTTTACCCAGGATTGAAACCCGACCAAAATGGCGTGAGTCGGCGACTCTACCCCTGAGCTATGGGCGTTCGGTGGAAGTAGGCAGATAAATATATATATATATATATAAATATATATATACATATATATATATAAATATATATATATATTTATATATATGTAAGTGTATATATATATATATATATATATATCTATATCATTTTCTTTACTAGCAGCTATTAAAATTAACTACTTGTTATGAAAGCTCTTGTCGCGTGCTTGCGCATATATATATATATATATATATATATATATATATCTTCTCTATTATAATAAAGAACATATATTTAGTATTTACATTATTTGGACTATTGTACTCATCATTTGTACGACGTTTCATCCTTTTTACGCTCCGGGCTCCTTCAGGTGCTAGGAGTTTCGAACCGAACCTTTATTACAATCATTGGGGTATATCATACTCATTTCCTGCGTAAATCAACGATTGGAAGTCATGAGTTATCTTCCTCTAACTCTGCAAGTTACTTGTTTATCACTGCTGTAGCCTGCTATAAAATTCACATCACTAAGAGTTTAGTAAGGAACTAACAAACATCTATATCCACTTGGTCATGTTTCGTTAATGTAAATACTGTAAACACTGTAAATACTACCTCATCTCAGAAATACAGACAAATATATATATATATATATATATATATATATATGTGTGTGTGTGTGTGTGTGTGTGTGTGTACACACACACACATAAACACACACACACACAAACACACACACACATACATACACACACACACAAACACACACACACACACATACATACACACACACATATACATATATATATATATATATATATATATATATATATATATATAATCCTCAAACATATTTAACCCACATTTTTGACAACAAGGGAACACTCGTATGTAAATATTATTTATTAATTATGTCTCTGTTAACTTGAGAAGTATCTACCTCCGTATATTAAGGCCCAATTGAAATATTTATTACAGGTTTCTTAGATTGACAAAATGGTATAAGATGATATAATCCGGATTGACAAGATTATATAAGTTCCAGATTATAAACCTGTTGAAAATATTGCAATTTAACACCAAAGATAATGACAAACTTCTTCTTCATGTTCTTCAGGCCATAGGCAATCATAGACTTCCACTTGGCTCTGAATCTTGTCGCTCTTAAGATTCTTCCTCTTCGTATCTCCCACAACCCAGCTCTGCCATCCATTCGCTAAAGCCTACTAAGTAAACCTCGCACTGCTTTCATCTGTCTCTATTTCCCTCAATCTGTCCTGTGAGTATTAAATTCTCCAGGTCCTATTGCCGCATTACATATCCCAGTAACCTCACCTGTCACTTCATTATTTTAATATAGGTTTCTTCTCATATACATCCTATCCAACACCTTGTCGTTAGTCACGTGCTCAGTCGATGGTATGCTCAGCATCCACATTTCTGCTGCTCCAAGCCTCTCCTTCATCCTTGAGGAGATAAGCCAACATTCAATTCCATACAGGAAGACATATATCACACAGCAGTCTAGCACACTCTTCTTTGATTTCAATGATATTTTTCTATCTCTCCGCACTCTGGTTAGGTTTTGAAATTCGTCCTTGGCCATAATGCGTCTTTAAAGTCTGCCTCCTTTTATCGAGAGCCCATATCTCAGAGGTAGAATCGGCGACTGGCGCCAATTTAGTCGGGTTCAATCCTGGATTAAAACAATCGGATGTTTAAGCGTACTGATGAGCTGTGATACAGCGAAACAGATCTATCTGCGGATGGCTCTCACTCCCTGACTGAGCACTCTGGAAGTATGATAGACTTTGAAAAAACAGTAGCTACTCTAGCATCTACGCATTGCTCATTCAGTAATTAAATAGAGCACTCTGGCCACTGGCGTATGATACATCATACGCTAAAAGTATGCCTCTCTCTACCGAGCGCCCATGTCCCACAGGCAGGATCGCCGACTGACACCAATACAGTAGGGTTTCAATCCTGGGTTAAAAGCAATCGGATGTCTAACCGTAGTGATGAGCTGTGATACAGCAAAACAGATCTGTCTGCGGATGACTATATATATATATATATATAAACTTATTTATAAATGGAACTTTGTCTCTGTGTGTGTGTGTGTATGTGTGTGTGTGTGTGTGTGTGTGTGTGTGTGTGTGTGTGTGTATCTGTTACCTATAGATTCCGAAACGACTGAACCGATTTTCTTGAAAATTTACACAGTTGTACTATAAGCGTCTTCGAGTGTTCTTAGCTAGGTTTTGTGTCGAGGTACCCCCGATAAATATCGAAAATCGATAATCGAAAAAATCGAGTTATAGAAGTAGTGGTTGGATTTTAATTTTTGATACACTCATAGACAAAGACATAAAAAACGATATTCAGATGTTTCAAGGTTACAGTTCTTACAATAGTGCAGAAAATCAATAATATATATACATAAAAGGCAAGATGTTTGTGTGTGTTTATCTGCTTGTATGTCTGAATTTTTTCAGCTCTTTTATTTTAGTTTTTGCTTTGGGTTTTGTCTAAATAAGTATAATTGTAGTTCTTAGTCTCAGCCATGATACCATTTACT
Organism: Ascarosepion bandense; assembly: GCA_037127315.1. Taxonomy (NCBI): domain Eukaryota; kingdom Metazoa; phylum Mollusca; class Cephalopoda; order Sepiida; family Sepiidae; genus Ascarosepion; species Ascarosepion bandense. The sequence goes on from JBBBDQ010001348.1 coordinate 840,533, forward strand.
CAGAAGACTTATTTAGCCTTCAAAATTCAGTGTACGACGAAAAAATCTTATTTGATATCGATACCAGGAAATCAAACTTTGACTTACATCCATTCATTTTTCTTTCGGTCTACGGTTTCGCTTTAACTGGAAACAACTATTGCTTTTTAGTCTTTCGTGCCAACGTCCAAAGAATCTGAGCTCCAGGACCATGGATTAGTTTTAAATCTTTCATTACACCCGAGCAACGCCGAACTATACTGCTAGTATATATATATATATATATTTGAGAATAGATTCAGATATCCATACTGAATTAGATGATGTTAATTACGGCTTATAATAACCTACTAGCCAGATATGGTCAAGTGATAGACTGACATTTTTTTTGTTTGAAAATTTAGGTGATTTACAGTCGAAACATTTTTTTATTTTTTTAGAATAAATATTGCATTAGGAATTCTAGGAAGACAACAATCGAAAAGAAGAGTTACTGAATTCATATGCGTTGACAAAAAATCAGCTTCAAAAATGTACCTCGTCGGCCTTACTTTTCAGAGAATTTTAGTTTTATCTCAAGATGGAGGGGGAACCTCAGCAGCATTTGCAGTGAAGACATTTAAAATATTACGTAGGCACTGACAAGGGCTACGGAATCATTCAATTTTGAATGACTTCAGCCGAAGAATAAAATTCAATAAAACTGATCAGAACCTCGGAAACATCCTGGTTCTTCTAGTGCAGAAAATCGTTTGGTATTTCAGTTTAACTATTTAGGTTTCTTTCTGCCCACAACCCGAAGCGTAAGAGTTAATAGAATTTAAAGTAGGGTTTGAAAATCACATACAGGTGGTGATCGCGAAAAATGATCACTGTTTTTAGCAGCTCGATAGAGGTTGTGCTGTTGATCAAAACTGGATTGTCGTGTTTGTGCCTAAGATAATCTTGAACTCTAAGTAGCTAGTCTCCTTAAAGAAGCTAGCTCCTTCAGATTCAACGTGGGAGGCGGCCAGCGTGCATACATATATATATATATATATATATATATATATATATATATATATATATATATATATATTACGGCAATTAACGAAGATTAACGAAATGGTTATAAACAAGCCGACAATTTGAAATTATTTCTTTGAACATTATTTTTTGATCGATAGTCGTATTTAAGTAGATATTCTGTTTATGATCAAACATTATTATATATTTATTTCTACCGGCCTGATTATTTACGATAAAGTTTAGGAAAACGGTTGAATTTTCTTCATTTGGACATCTCGTAACATTGCACTACACATGAATGGGTTCTAAAATTAAAATATACTTTCAATCTTTAAGAATGATTCGTGAGCGTTTTAGAGTTGCCAACACTGTTTGTTTATAGATACGTAATTTCGAATAAAGCTCATTTCGTCTTTTTGCATTGATAAAGTTCATCACTGGACGAAACCCGTGGGCGAGTTAAATACAGTTTTCCTCCTGTTCTTAATCTCAGATCATAACTGAGTATATTTTTACATATATATGAAATGAATTGCTTGAACATTATTTTTTAACCGATACTTGTAATTTAAGTAGATATTCTGTTTTTTTAATTAAACAGTATTATATATTTATATCTACCGGCCTCATTATTTACGATAAATTGTTATTACGAAAATGTGAGCCATTCGGCAGGATTCGAACCTACGACCCCTATTTACATAGGGGAAGCTACCTTTTGATCTGACAACGTCTTAGACCGCTCGACTACGAATAGTCTCCAGTCTAAACGAGGTTTTGTGCCGAATGGCACTCATTTTTGTAATAACAATTTATCGTAAATAGTCAAGCTGGTAGATATAAATATATAATACTGTTTAATGAAAAAAAAAACAGAATATATACTTAAATACGAGTATCGATAAAAAATAATGTTCAAACAATTCAAATTGTCGGTTGTTTATAACGAAGTTTCGTTAAAATTCCTTAATTTCCGTAATATATTATATATAGGAAAAACTACTAAAAAGTTGTAAGTTTAAAAATGTATTTTTTTGACAGTATTTAGTTATTTCTATCATTATAAATATATATATATATATATATATACATTTGATATTTCAGACCGGCCTCGGACTTTCATCAGAAACAAAATCATTTTAAAATTTAAACTACCTTCCTCTAACTCTCTTGCAAAGAAAAAGCTAATCATCATATCAAATATTTTAGCGTCATTTTATATGACAGGGGTACATTCGCTGTTACACAGTCTTCCATGAATGATCGTATAAAATGATGTAAGTAAATATCTGGTGTCCGTACAAGTAGAAAGAAAAACAGATAAACACGTTGAAATATGATTGAATTAGACGTTCCGATTTAAAGCAAATGATTATATATATATATATATATATATATATATATATATATATATATATATATATACTGTAGGCATAACAGGCTGATGAGCACAAATCTTAAATAATTAAAAGTAATAATTATTATTGAAAATATTGTATCAGGTTTCAATGTATTACCACCAACTAATGTCAAACTTAGATTGAAAATTGACTTAGAAGGTCAGATGTATAGCGAGAAATAAAAAGATTGAAGTTTGATATATATATATATATATATATATATATATGTGTGTGTGTGTGTGTGTGTGTGTGTGTAAAATGTACGTGGAATAAGAGCTGACAGAAATTCTAAAATAAATAAATAAAAAAAGATTATTATTTACATTCCATCATAATTCGATTTTTGCTATGGTCACACTACCTACCAAATCAGCGGAAAGACCCAAGGCAGATCGTGGTGTGTTGTTATGGCTACATATAACTTGTTTTTCTATCTTCCATAATATTACTAGTGTTACATGGACAAAGTGGGTGGGCTGTATTTAACAAGACAGTTTTTTGTATATCTTTTAAGCCTGGGTTGTTTTGTTCCATTTTTTATATTTGCAAGCGCAATGATACTATTCTTGCTTTCAATGTCCATATTTTTCTATTTTCTATTTTAATTTCCAGGTCTCTACTTATTTTACTTATATTTATTTTACTCACATCTATAATAAAAATAGTCAGCATTGTTATTGACCATCTTGTATCACGTTGCACGATATTATTTCACACTGAATGTCAAACTCACTATGATAGAGTTGGCCAATATTTGCAATGGAAAATATATAACTTTTATTAAAACAAGGAGGCAAATATTTGGTATGAATATCACCCTAAACCCTGCTACAATTACAGGATTGCAATAATCTCAGGGACTTTACAATACAAGCAAACAGAAAATTTAATGCTAATCACTTAGACATCGTGATCAAAGACCGAAAAATGTGCGTTCTTATTGATATGACATCTACTGCAGACTGCAATGTATATATGAAACTCTTTAAAAACTAAAAACCTACAAAAGTTTCCATGCGGAAATCTAGAAAATATAAAACATGAGGACATCTATAATATAAGCTGTAGTTAGTTCAGGTTTTTTAAAGGCATATCAACACCTCTGTGGGTTACTTAATGCCGAAAAGGTGGAGTTTTAAGGTATTTTTTATGTTTGGTTATAGTGAGACGATTGATTTAGTCAGATTTTTTTTTTAATCATCTCACCCCAAGCAAGGCATTCCACTGCCACTAATGCGCATGGGGCTACATAGGGGAAGGTAAAGAGGAGTGGTTAGACATAGGGAATGTCAGGAGGAAGGTGACAGATGAGTAAGGATACCGAGGATGAGGGTTGGGCAGATGGGAAGAGTGTTTGATAGAATGGGAGCAGGTTAGTGTGTTAGGAGGTGTCTATTGACCTTACATTTAAATTCCTGGAGATTGTAGCCGTCGGGGAAGCAATCGTTTGGAAGAGAATTCCACAGTCGGGAAGTGCGAGGAAAGAAACTGTTGGAGTAGAAGTTACGGCTGCATTTTATCGGTTTCACTGTAAAAGGGTGGGATCTAGTTGCTAATCTAGTATCTCGTTCAAATACGTATTTAGGGGCCACTAGTGATCTAAGTTCATCGGAGCAGAAGCCGTGAAAGTATTTATAGAAGAGACACAGAGAAGCCACGTCGCGCCGGTGGGAGAGAGACTGCAGGCGGTCTGCCAAGTCGGTATCTATCACATTACAGACCCTCCTCTGAACCTTATCGAGAAGCCCGAGGAGAATAGCAGGGGCACCCGATCAGATATGGCAGCAGTATTCAATGCACGGGCGGATGGTAGATATATATATGTGCAGGATAGATTTAGACGGAAAAAACTTCCGGGCCCTACACAGAGAACCGACTTTCATAGCAGCGGATTTAACAATGGATTCGATATAGTCATTCCATTTGAAGTCCGCTGAAAGTGTGAGACCAAGGAGGCGCAGTGTTTTACTCTCTGGGAGGCAAGCCTGGTCCATGCTAATGGGAGGTTGGTGAGATTGTCGATGATGGTTAATTGAGAGTAGATTTAAATGAAATTATTTTCTTTTGATTCTTTTTTATGTTAGAAAACTGAAAATGTCTTCTAGTTTTGTATTAAAATATGTTTTCCTGAGAATAACTTTTTTTTCCTCAAAAATGTGATTGTAAAAGTTTTTTTCTTCAAAAATGTATTGTTGGTAATATTTTTCGTTCAAAAATGTATCTTTTTCTATAAACATCTATTTTTACGTATATATTTCTCTAAAAGTGTATTTTTATAATTTCATGGTGTTTTGACACAAGTTTGGAGGTTAACTATCTGCCCATAGCTAGGACCCTAACAAGTGCTACCACTCCGGTCAGAGTAGACCGGGGAACAACAGTAATTAAGAGGTGGTTCTATGCTCATCACAATCTTTCAATCAGAGGCTTTGCTGCCGATTGCAGTTTCCCGTTTATTCCCAGGAATAATTTCCATTTAGAGCCGATTGATTGACAGCAAAAGGTTGTTACAGACTAATTAAAGACATTTCTGTTAGCCCACGCATTAAAGTAAAGTCAGACATTATGCTCACATGTAGAAATCAGGCCTTACGAAAAGCTTTGTCTATGGAATATGTATGTAATCTTATGCTGTCTTTTACAACAATGCTATGTGGAAAATGCCATGGATACAATTTTAGAACTTAGGTGTCTGGTTAAGACCCCAAAGGAAATGGGAATCCAATAGAAACACAAAAAAATAATGATAATAATTTAGATTATTTCAAAAAATAGGCTCTTTTTCTTTGTGCATATATAAATGTATTTAAGTTATCATGCAAAATATCGAATGGTTGACTTGGAAATATTTAAAGGTCTTATTTTATTTGGCTTATGTTAGGTTGTCCCAAAAGTTTGTAAACACTTGCGAAAAGGGTCTATCTGGTCCAGCAGAATCGAGACAAGCTATGGGTTCAGAACCAAGATCGATTCGGTAAGAAAGTCATGTTGTGCGTTTCGTGGAACTTTGAAAGAATCGTGCATTTTGAGTTGGTTCCGAATGGTAGTGCCATCAGTGCCGAAATTACTGTCATCAACTTGAGCGGGTCAACAAAAAGTTGTAGCAAAAGTATCCGGCTCTGATCAAACAAAAGCGCGCTTTGATGCAGCAGGACAATGCCAAGCCACACACCGCCAGGAAAACCAAAGACAAGTTTGAAGAGCTGGATGGCGTTGAGGTTCAGCCACATCCAGCCTACAGTCCTGACTGTGCTCCATCAGATTACGGCCGTTTCCGCTCAATGCAACATTTTCTGAACGGCCGTCGATTCGATGAAGTCGCGAAAGCGTGTCAAGAATTCTTTGATTCGAAGTCGGCTGAATAGTACTGTGACCAGATCCGAATGCTTTCAGATCGATGGCAGAAAGTCTTGAAAACTGATGGTCTTTATTTTGAGCAATAGTCTTTGTTTGTTTTTTACGAGTAAAATTTCAATTTTTTGCAAGTGTTTTCTGGTAACCTTAGATTACTTGACGAGTAACATTTCCATTTTTTGCAAGTTTTTACGAACTTTTGGGACAACCTAATATTATCTTCATCTAAGCTGCTGTATGTAAACTGATTCTTTGGCTGTCATTGTTTAATTTGTATAATAAAACTATTTGTTCAATATCTATTGATGTTAGTCATCCATTTTTTATCGATAGCGGAACCATTTACAAACTATTTACAATCTGTTTCCAAAGCTATTAACGTATATTGTCTGTGATTTTGGCAAAAACAACCAGTCAATTTTTTATTAAATCGCCTTTGCTAAGGAAAAGACGTGATTTTCACTTTTGTTGCAAATGCTTTCCTAATTATACAGTCTATTTTCCGATGTCAACTTTCAATTATTTACGATAAACACTTTTTTTAAAAATATACGTTTTTACGAGTTTGTAGATGATTCTTTATCTGTGTGCTATCTTCCTTCAAAACGTGAGTGAACATATCTATATCTTTTTTAGCTTTTAGTAAATTGTTGTGGATTCCGGATGAGGAACCACACAAAATAATGAACAACAAAACAAACATTGAGATAGAAATATAAGTCGTATTAAACGCAAAGATACAACTGGAACGGGGGTTAGTAATCCAGAAATACGATTACTAAGGAATATATATATATATATATATATATATATATATATATATATATATATATATATAAATAAAATAAATTTCGATGTTCAAACTGTTGAATGATCATTTCAACATGAAATCCATAAGTGAGATTACACATTTCATCGGCAACTACCACATTTTCAAAATGAAATAAAAAGGAATACAATATAAAGGTTAAGAATTAAGAAATTTACGTCACAAAAAATCGGTTAGCAATTAACGTCTATTTTTAGATTTTAATAAAAATAGACGTTAATTGCTAACCGATGGTTGTGCTAGGTCAAACTCACAAATTATTGGGATCGAGGTTTTGAGCGTCCAGGCCTTTTCACGCTGGATAACGGGCTCTCTCCCAAAAACTGTAACTAAGGTACGCTCAGCACAGTTGCAATATAAACCACAGGTGGACTCTCTGGGTGTTAACCAAATACAAGTGTGCCACCTGCAAAGGGAATTAGCAAGCCGTCTTTATAGACAATTAACTCGGATACGATTGTCCAGCCATACATATACACACCCTTCATTTGCAGATAATGTATGACATTTTAGCTCTATTTTTTAACCTATAATGGCAGCAAATCCCTTGCGTATGGATAGGAAATGAATTCAGCAAGTTTGTTTATTGTTTAGGTGTTTGTTTTACCAGCATATCTGCCCTTTTGGGTCATTTAATGCTGAAGAATTTGTTTTTTGTTAACTGCTTGTTGATTATTTGTGAGTCTATTGCTGTCGAGATATAAGTGGAGGTGTTGTGATTTGATGTGTGATGGTTATATGCTATCTTCTTTTGCAACTATATTTTGTTATATAATTTTGTTGCTTTTAGAAATTATAAATGGTCATTTGGGTCAGCTTTGTTGAAGATGTCTTTCAGATTGTTTTCGTGGTAGTATCTTAATCGTATTTGTTCAATATCTATGCAACTTGTTAGTATGTTTCACTGTGTAGGGCTCCTGAGATGGAATGGAATTTGGTACCTCCTCACCTTTTAGTAGGTGTGAATGGGTGACAGCGGTGTGGCCTTTTTTAAGTCTCGTCATTACTACTTCTTCTTTACTTGACATTTTCATTTTGGAAATTTTAACTTCTATCTAATATTTGAATATAGGTTTAATAATTGTAGAGTGTTTTTTCTAGAAGTTCCACAACTCTTGCCATTTCATCGTAATAAAGTTTCTGAGTAGAGGTTTGTAATCTGTGTGGGGTGCTTTTATATCATTAATGTTGATGTTTAATGATCTTTTAACCACTATGTCTACTTTTTCGTTTCCAGAGACCAGTGCGCCTGAGAATCCAACATAAAATAATGATTTTGTTTTGAATGATGAGGTTGATTCTTTGTAGGAGATTGATGATCAGAGAATTATTTAAATTTTTGTTTTTTAGTGCCATTAGCATTGATAATGAATCTGAAATATTATATATTTGTTAAAGTTCGAGGATGAGGTCTAAAACTAAGTTTATGGCTGTAGCTCCAGGACTAAAATTTGATGTATTGTCTGGGAGTCGTTTTTGGAGAGTGATGTTTTTAGAGATAGCTGCACTTCCTATGGGCGGAAGTCAAGGATGTGTTTTCTCAGCGGATGTATTCAACCTGTAACGCAAAACAATTCTGAAAGAGATAGAATCATTGAGAGATTCGTCATTAGCAGTCACAATCTCAACAATATATGATACAAAATGCTGATAGCAGACAGGGAAAAGAAAATGCATGACCTCCTACAGAAGGTAACAAGAGAAAGCGAGAATAAAAGAACTGAGCATAACTTTCAAGAAAACCAAAATATGATCATTAGCAAAAAGAACACCCCAAAATACTAATTACAGTTTATAAAATAAAAACTAAATTAAAACAAGTGAGGAAATTTAAACACCTAAGAAGTGTTCTGATGAAAAGGACAACATTGAAATTCGAAAAGGCATTGGCATGAACAGGGATACATTTCAAAAGCTAACCAGATCACTTAAAGACATGGAACAAAGAAAAGCGTACTGGACTGTTATGTTATATCTGCCCTTCTGTATGAGTCGAAGCGGCAGAGATGTAGCTCTACAGAAGATACCATGATTCGAGTACGTGGACAACGACTCGATGTTGGAGAGGATGCAATCGAGAAAAGAAAATTGATACGTAACACTAGGAAGATATATCTGAGGTTCCTGGAATATGTAATGAGGAAGAACGGTTTGGAGAATCTGATGCTCACCAAACAGATAATGGGAAAAAGAAACAGGGGTAAGCAAAGTGAAATATATTTGATGGGCTTAAGCAAATGGATAGCGAAGCGGGGTTTGGAAGAGGTAAAAGAAGAAAAATATTAAGATCGACAAGAGACGAGGGTAAGTGGAAATCTAAGATCGCTTACGTCCTGAAGTAATACAACACATACATGTTCTAATGGATCTTTGAAGATTTTTAAAAACTGTCAAGCTACAACGATCTTTAAGAGGGAATCTGAAAAATGCTACACATAAGGACATCAATAATTCCAATTGTAGCTGGAGCTCTCGGATAGTTTGGAAATGATTTAGATAAAAATCATTGAAGGAATTCCTGTTCAACAATTAAATAAATACAAAAAATTGTACTCAGATATTGTTATGGTGGCATCAACCATTCAAAGGACTGAACTCTTCCTATAACTACATATACTTCCCCTCACAAAAGGTGGAATCAGAAGAGTGATAGGCAGCTACAGGCACAGACAGAGGGGAGACGGAGTGAGATAGCCAATACTGTTACCGTACGACAATTGCAAGTCCCAGTTCGAGGATTGAATGATAGTATTAGAACCTAACCCGTATTTATCGTTCTACTAACAGAGTTCCAAGTATTTGTATTTTGCTGTGTTAAATATATATATATCGTTATTTCCTATTTTGGTTGTTGCTGCATTATTTTCTTGCTGGACTCTTAACCGGGTCCACGACACAGATAGCGAACAAAACTTTTTATCAATGTAAAATGTGGGTGAGATTAGGCTGCTATTTTTTCTTCCTTTTCATTTATAAAATATTAGGTTGTCCTAAAAGTTTGTAAACACCTGCAAAAAATTGAAATTTTACTCGCAAAAAAAAAAAGATTATTGCTCAAAATAAAGACCATTTATTTTCCAAGACTTTCTGCCATCGATCTGAAAGCTCTCGGATCTGGTCAAAGTAACATTCAGCCGGCTTCGAATCAAAGAAGTCTTGACATGCGTCCTCGACTTCATCAAACGAGTCGAATTGGCGGCCCTTCAGAAAGTGTTGCATTTAGCGGAAAATGCCGTAATCTGAGGGAGCACAGTCAGGACTGTAGGCTGGATGTAGCTGAACCTCAACACCATCCATCTCTTCAAACTTGTCTTTGGTCTTCCTGGCGGTGTGTGGCTTGGCATTGTCCTGGTGCATCAAAGCGCGCTTTCGGTTTATCAGGGCCGGGTACTTTCGCTTCAACTTTTCGTAGACCCGCTCAAGTTGCTGACAGTAAAGTTCGGCACTGATGGCACGACCATTGGGAACCAACTCAAAATGCACGATTCCTTCAAAGTCCCACCAAACGCACAACATGACTTTCTTGCCGAATCGAACTTGTTTTGGAACTGACGATGTCTCTTGCCCTTTCTGAACCCATTGCTTGTCTCGATTGTGCTGGACCAGATAGACCCATTTCCCAATCACAGTGTTTACGAACTTTTGAGACAACCTAATAGCTCAACAAAAAATGTCAGTATTACATTTCTGAAATTAGGTTCTGCTTGCTACCCGAAAGGAAATCAGTATTAAATAAAAATCAAAGAAAATAATAAATATCTATATATGTATGTATGTATGTATGTATGTATGTATCTAGGTAAGTAGAACACAATATAATTATTTGGATTTTCATTTCTAATTGAGATCAGCAATTGCACGTTCTAATTTGTAAATTAGCGTGAATAAGCTTTTACAAAATGCACACAATAGAGCCTCTATAATCGATACAATCATATTTATCGAAAGCCCTGAAGAATATGTATGAAAAATTAGGATACACAAATTCTATATCGATTTTTATTGAATTTTATTACATCAGATTCAATTGTTGTTGTTCAAATAAAATATCGAGCAAAAATGGCTATTTTACATTTCATTTTATCATATATATATATATATATATATATATATATATATATATGTGTGTGTGTGTGTGTGTGTGTGTGTGTGTGTGTGTATTAAATATGAATATCTCTACTTTTTTCTCTTTCTCTCTCTCACTCTTTATGTATATATAGAATAGATTTTGAATAGATATATAGCGAAATATTTCTTGGCTTGTACTGTTATTATGAATTAATTAGTGTCTGCGCTGTTGACTGCAACAAAATTATTAATGCTATAAAAATTAGCAAAGTGTAGTTAATTAGATAATGCACTTAGACAATGACGATTTCAATAAGCTAACTAGGGAATAGATTTTAATTTATATTATTTTCAAATGTATTATTATTAAAGAGAGATTGTGACATTGTTTTGAAAGCATTTTATTTTAAACAACTGTCACTGTCTCGTTTCCTGATTAATATTTTTATCTTGGTTTTTAATTGTTGTGCTTAACATGTTTACATCTACTATAGTTAATTTTCATTACAAATAGTCTAGGTTATCAATCCTCACTACTATAATTAAGCTATATATATTTGTGTATTTAGGCAGCAAATATTTTAGACATGTCAGATTAGATAAAGTACAAACATTGTGTCTGCTTGTTTTTAATAAAATCCCTTCATACTCACTGATAATCTTTTGCGTATTATAATTGAAACATTTAAGAAGTGAGTTGTACCTGTGACAGATGATGAGAAAAAACTGGATGCAGAGGATATTAAGGAAATGGCCAGATGAACGGTATTCAAGAAGATAGAATATTGCAAATGACGTTGCATATAATCATCATTCATTTCGCAATGTACCCAAGTACTTTCAATCTCTTTCCGAGATCATCTTCGCAAAACTGTTGCCATAACTTACACCCTGAAAATGATCTCGGGTGTAAGTGATCTTCAAGGTGTAAGTTATGGCAACAGTTTTGCAAAGATGATCGCGGATAAAAATTGAAAGTACTTTGATACATTGCGAAATTCATGATAATAACATCGATCAATGTTACAGCGCATTCCTGAAACCTTTCAATTATAATACGTGAAAGATTGTCTTCCGTGAGTATGAACGGATTATTTTTTTAAAAAGTAGATGCAATGTTTTCAATTTATTTAATCTGATATATATATATATATATATATATATATATATATATATATATATATATATATATAATCATCCGCAGACAGATCTATTAGCTGTATTACATCTCATCAGTATGGTTAGACATCCTAATGCATTTACTCAGGATTGAAAGCCGATCAAATTGGCGTCAGTCGTCGATTCTACCTCTGAGCTATGTGCGCTCGGTAGAAGGATTCGAATCTATAGGCTTGATTGAAAACTCGTTTAGACTAATGGTCATTCGTGGTCGAGAAGTCTAAGACGTGCCAGATCACATGGTAGCTTCCTCTATGTGGATAGGGGTCGCAGGTTTGAATCCTGCCGAATGACGCACATTTCCATAATAAAAAATTATCGTAAATAATCAGGCCGGTAGATATAAATGTATAAAACTGTTTAATTAAAAACAGAATATCTATTCAAATAGGAGTATCGATAAAAAATATTGCTCAAACAAATCATTTCAAATTGTCGGTTGTTTATAACCAAGTTTCGTTAATCTTCGCTAAATTCCGTAACATGTTTACATACATATATATATAGCGCTCATTCAGTAAATGAATTAGAGCACTCTGGCTATTGGCCGCTTATAATGATAATATACACGCTAAAATGTCTGCCTTCTTCTACCGAACACCCATAGCCCTGAGGTAGAATCGCCGACTGACGCCAATTCGGTCGGGTTTCAATCCTTGGTTAAAAGCAACCGGAGTCTAACAGTACTGATGAGCTGCGAAACAGATCTGTCTGCGGATGACTATATATATATATATATATATATATGTTTTTCTAAGAAAGCAGATGTGTTACAGTAGACGCTGTGTTCATATATGACGTTAGCTTTCATTTCTCTGTATTCTGCTCTTTCTTTTTCTATTTCTTTCCTTTTCTCTCTATTCTCTCCATTTATGAATTGTCTATATTTTTCCTTTTTTTTTCTCTTTGAGGATTTTTTTTTATGAACGAGGTATTGTTTTTCGTAAATTACCGTTGCAAATGTCTACTTTCAATACAGACACGTGGGCTCTGTGTGTAATAATTATTCAGGAATCTATTGGAGATTAACCGTTGTAACATTTGGGTCTGAAGACCCGCAAGGTCATCAGCGGCGAAATACGTATTACCCATGTAATTGTAAAATATCTAAATTTTTACATACATATATATATATATATATATATAACAGATTGAGTTCTGTAGTGTTGGCTATTTATATGCAACGTCCTTTGCCATATTTTATCTTCTTGAATCCCGTTCATCTGACCATTTCTTTAATACACCCCTGCATCCAGTTTTTCTCATCATCTGTCACAGGTACAACTCAATTCTTAAATCTTTCAATTATAATACGCGAAAGAATATCCGTAACTAGGAAAGGATTCTATTAAAAATAAGCAGCCACGATGTTTGCAGTTTATTTAATCTGACATGTCTAAAGAAAAATTTGCTGCCTAAATGTATATATATATAAATGTTGGATAATTTTTGTCTGTATTTTTCATCTGAAATTAAAGCCAAACTACGATGTTCAGAACGGCTCATGATTAAAAATAATAGACATTCATAATCTGTTATTTTTATCAAGATATGTTTAGAATAAAAAAAAACCGTTGATCGTGACAGGAGGGATATATATATATATATATATATATATATATATATATATATATATATATCCCTCCTGTCACGATCATGGAGAAAAAGAAAATAGAGACAGCATCGGCGTAGTTCTTGAAAGAGACGTCATCGATTTCGCGTCGGCTCAGTTCATTCTATTTGCTACTATTAATTAAACTTTACTAACGGTTACTACATGTTTACTCATTAAGGATTCCTTATTATTTTACTTTTAGCAATAATTATGTCGTCGAGTAGTCAAGAATATATATATATATATATATATATATGTTTTTTTATTCTAAACATATCTTGATAAAAATAACAGATTATGAATGTCTATTATTTTTAATCATGAGCCGTTCTGAACATCGTAGTTTGGCTTTAATTTCAGATGAAAAATACAGACAAAAATTATCCAACATTTATATATATATATATATATATATTTAGGCAGCAAATTTTCCTTTAGACATGTCAGATTAAATAAACTGCAAACATCGTGCCTGCTTATTTTTAATAAAATCCTTTCCTAGTTACGGATATTCTTTCGCGTATTATAATTGAAAGATTTAAGAATTGAGTTGTACCTGTGACAGATGATGAGAAAAACTGGATGCAGGGGTGTATTAAAGAAATGGTCAGATGAACGGGATTCAAGAAGATAAAATATGGCAAAGGACGTTGCATATAAATAGCCAACACTACAGAACTCAATCTGTTCTGCTATTGAACCCATAGCTGGAGGGAGAAGCGACAGATTCATACCTTTCCCATGGGTATTTGCGCGTAGACAAATGCAACTAGTACATCTGAAATTCGAACTCGGTTATCCGATTTCTCGTTCCAAGCCGTTATCCACTGCACCACGATTTACAGAGGCTTTGTTTTTGTAATAAAAACGAGATTTTCTTTCGGACATATTTACAAAATACAACATCGAATCGACACTGAAGGTTATTAAACCAGGATGTTCTACGGATACGGATGTGAATGGGCAAAGTAATGATAGATCTTGGTAGGTATGAGTCTTAGCAACGAACCCTACCTTTGAAAATGGTTGTTTTCAAGAGGTATTCATTCAGGTGTATGTTGCATAAACTAAGAGTTTTTTTTTCCCTGGGGAACCCTCCGTATACAATATCATTCTTGTGAATCGAAAAAAAAAAGGAATGATTATTGGATTTCACGGTCTATCTGGCATCGTGCGAATATGTTTTGTGGTGCAGTGGATATAGTCTCGGAACACGAAACTTTAAAGTCGAGTTCGAATTCGAGTTGAATTCGTTAGACTCACTTACGCATAAATAACCTTGGGAAAGGTATTAATCCGTCTCTCCCCTCCAGCTGCTTTCCCGACAGTTACAATCTCCAGGTGTTTAAATGTAGGGTCAATAGTCACCTCCTATCACACTAACTCCCAACTATTCTCAGAACACTCTCATCTACCCAACCCTCATTCTCAGTATCCTTACCCGCCTATCACCCACCCTCTGACATTTCCTATATTTAATCAGCCTTTCTCCACTCTACGTAGCCCCCTGCGCAGTAGTGGCAGTGACATGCCTTACTCGGGGTGAAACGCTTATAAAAAAAAAAAAAAAAAATAGCAGGGCAGATTTGGTTTTATTATCTTTGCTAGCAACCAGAGTACTGCAGAAAGTAATGGCAAGCTACTACGGAAATGTTTTTTTTTTGCACAGTCAGTCATTGTCTCTTTAGATACATGATCGCCCAAGTATGTATCATGTGAAGCATTTAACTGACTTATATGGCATCTTGGATTGTAGCTGTGAAGGTCTTAACTTATGGAACTTGAGAGAATTTACCAATAGAAAAACTAGAGACTTATCAAAAAGTTGTACATTTAGAAATCAACTAAATTCAATTTGAACTTCAAAAATTTTAAAAATTAAAAAAAATTTAAATATTCAAAAATTCAAATTTAAAAAAATCCAAATTAAAAAAGAATTTTAAATTTTAAAAAAATTCAAATAAAAAAAAATCAAAAATTCAAAAAGAAAAAAGAAAATTAAAAAAAATATATGTTTATTTCTAAGGTAGATGTGCCATTCCTTTCTTGAATGTGACTCCAAGGAAAGGCCTTGAGCAAAATCGGTTTATTTTTTGCATCATTCGGACATATTGTAATATTTTAATTTTCTATTCTTGCGCTCCCTTTTTGAATGGATTTATAACTTTTCGTCAAATTACAAGAAATATATCCGCCAAAAATCAAACTCAAACGGCCATTACTCTCATTACCTCCATAGTCGAACTTTCTTAATGTGAGCTTCGCCGAATACGATCATATTTGCTTTTCCTTTTATTACAATCATTTATTATTATAATCATTATACTGGATGTTTTTGTCTTTTTTGTAAGGATTCTACAGATTCCAATAGCATCACACTTTATCTATTTTATAGTGAAATGGTTAACGGGTACTAGATATTGAACATCGAGGTAAAAACCGTGTTTAAAGTAAGTACAAATATGTTATTACACTTGGAATAAATATATACAGTTTTTTTTCATACATTAACTTACCAGTCAAAACTCCATAAACCTTGTAGATGATATCAAGGACTACCTCAAAAATAAATAAAAAGCAAGAGGCTATTTAAAAAAAAATGAACCACTAGCGACTGCCATAAAATCCAGCTGATTTTTACTTACAATCCACCACATAGAGAAGCTAAGACACCAACCGCTAATTGATTGTTTGGATTTCTCTATTTCTGAACACATGGACATTAATATATTACCTCGTTTTTTATTACCATATACCCTCTTTTTATACACAAAGTATTTACAAAATTCTGTTCGTTGACATGAAGCCAAACATAAAACTGTGAATGCTAAATAACATTTGTAAATATGCATTTGTGTAATTAAGTATTTCATTTCTAAGATGAATAATTGTCAATATTATCTGCATCATGTCGAAATATTGTTTTCAGTTTTATTTATGTAGATATTTTTATTTGTTCTAGAAATCAGGTGTCATTTTATACATATCGGATGTCATAGATTTTTTTTTATCTTTTTAATAGCGGTATAGCCCGGCGTTGCTCGGGTGTAATGAAAGCTTTAAAACTAATCCATAGTCCTGGGGCTCAGACTCTTTGGACGTTGGCACAAAAGACTAAAAAGCAATAGTTGTTTCCAGTTAAAGCGAAACCGTAGACTGAAAGAAAAATGAATGGATGTAAGTCAAATTTTGATTTCCTGGTATCGATATCAAATAAGTTTTTTCGTTGTAAACTGAATTTTGAAGGTTAAATAAGTCCTCTGAGTAAATGGTATTATGGCTGAGACTAAGAACTACAATTATACATACTTAGTTCAAAACCCAAAGCAAAAACTAAAATAAAAGGACTGAAAAAATACAGACATACAGGCAGATAAACATACACACACAAACACACACACATATATATATATATATATATAATCGATTTTCTGCACTATTGTAAGAACTGCAATCTTGAAACTTCTGAATATCGTTTCTTATGTCTTTGTCTATGAGAGTATCAAATTTGATTAAAATCGGACCACTCCTTCTATAACCCGATTTTTTCGATTATCGATTTTCGATATTTATCGGGGGTACCTCGACACAAAGCCTAGCTAAGAACACTCGCAGACGCTTATAGTACAACTGTGTAAACTTTCAAGAAAATTGGTTCAGCCGTTTCGGAGTCTATAGGTAAAGGACACACACAAAGACAGACAGACACACACACACACACACACACACACAGACAAAGTTCCATTTATAAATAAGTTTAGATTTTATGGCTGATAATTGTTTGTAGTATCTCCTACCAATGGTTAGTTTTACACGAATACTGATTAAGGAGATTGATCTTGTGGCCTTGTGTCTAACTAGGCTAAGCTAATTAAATGACCAGTTTTTAGATACAACTGCTCGAGAAACTTCTTCTATGTGCCTTGTTTTTTCAAGATGTAGGTGATCATGGCCTTCCACGTCTCCCTATTCCTGGTGGCTCCTAGCAGGCTTTCTCCTGGAACATCTCACAACCCCCGTTCTGTCACCCACCTGCTCAGCCCTTTCAATTTTGTTATCCACTTCTTTCTTCTGTCTCTTTTCCTGGCCTTCCTTCCTCATTTCATGTCCCAGGAACTTTAGTTGTCTCTTCCTAATGTTCGAATATTAATTTCCTTTTCGTTTCCATTCTTTCCAACACCTTGTTTTGCTCACAAGCTCGGTCTATGATATTCACAGCATCCTTCGGTAGAACCACATTTAATCTTCTTCAAGTTCCTCTTTCACAGGACCCTAGATGTTATGTCAGGATTTGTCATCGGAGGCCACAATTTGAACAACATAAGATACTCAGGCCATACATTGCAGACACGGAAAAAAGTACAAAACCTCCTATAGAAGGTAGCTGAAGAGATTGACAAAAAATACTACAAATAAACTGTAAGAAAACCAAATGCATGGTCATCAGCAGAAAGAGCAACCCAAAATGCCAAATAGAGGTGAGGGATATTAAAATCAAGCAGGTAAAAAATTTAAATACCTGGGAAATGTTCTAACAGGAGACGGAAATTGCGACACTGAGATCCGAAGCCTAATTGGCATGGCGAAGGACGCGTTCCAGAAGCTCAGTAAAGTATTAAGATACAGGAAACTTTCACTAGAAACAGAGTACTGGATTGTACTCCATAATTATTTTTAACCTTTCTATTTTAATACGGATTGTCTCCTTCAGTTTGACAAAGCAACGATATGCATAATCAAATAAGATATACTGTTACTATTATTATTAATCGATCTTATTACTTAGAGCAATTTAACATCTAAGCTATGATTTGAAAATATTTTTTTCTGGCACTTCGATGTGGTATAATGGGTAAGAAAACCTTGTCTCACTAAATCACAAACGACTGAGTAGTGAATTGGAACCACACTGGTGGTTAGAAAATAATTATTAAAGTATTTGGACGTGTTGTAATTATTAATAAGTTTGTCTCGCTAGAACAATTAGGACTAATTAGTAAGTTTGATTCTCACTGGGTGCCCCATACTTTCGGCCTTCTCTCACATCTAAATTATGGTTTGAAAATAATTATTCGGACACTTCGAGGTGGTGTAATTGTTAGAAAGCTTGTCTCACTAGATTATTTACGACTAAGCGGTGAGTTCGATCCTCACTGGGGGGGTCCATACATTTGGCCTTCTGTTACTTCAAAGGTAGGCTTTCAAAATAACTTGTACGTCACGTCGAAGTAGGGTAATGATCATCAAGTTAGTCCGTTAAATCATTTAAGACAGACAAGTGAGTTCGATCCTCACTGGGTGGCCCATACATTTGGCCTTCTGTCGCATCAAGGTTAGGCTTTCAAAATAACTTTTAAGGCAAATCGACGTAGTGTAATTGTTATTAAGCTTGTCTGCTAGATCGTTTAAGACTGCAAACTAAATTCGATCCTCACTCGGTGGCCGATACCTTCGGCCTTGTGTTAAACCTGAGCTATATTTTCATAATTCCCAATAAAGTAAGAGACTTGCCTCTATGCCCTTATCTCACTGCTAAAATTCTACGCTCTGTTTCTTTTTATAGTACTCACTCTAAACGAAAATCGACCTTTGACATACAGGGTGCGATATGTAAATTGTACGCATTTCATATCTTTCATTTTGTGCATCCGTCCAGTTTTTTTCTTTGTTTTTTTGTTTGTTTGTTTTTTTGTCGACTGTATGCATGGTCATAAACAAAAAGAACAAATCAAAAAACCAAATACAGGTGATGGATACTAGAATCAAGCAAGTACAAAAGATTTAAATACCTAGGAATTGTTCTAACATCAGATGGAAAGTGCGACACAGAGATCCGAATGCGAATTGGCATGACGAATGATGCGTTCCAGAAGCTGAGTAAAGTACTAAGACGCAGGAAAATTTCACTAGAAACGAAGAAGAGTGTGCTAGAATGCTATGTGATGGCAGTTCTTCAATATGGCAGTGAATGTTGGACAATATCATCGAAGATGAAGAAAGAACTTGAAGCAGCGGAAATGTGGTTCTACAGAAGGATGCTGCGGATATCATTGACTGAGCATATGAGCAATGATGAGGTGTTGGAATGGAAACGAAAAGAATTAATAGTGAGCATCAGGAAGAGACAACTGAAGTTCCTGATACATGGAATGATGAAGGAGGGCTTGGAGAACCTGATACTAACAGGCCAGATAGAGGGAAAAAGAGACAGGGGAAAGCAGCGAATAACATATTTGAAGGACATAATCAGGTGGATGATGGAACGAGGGTTGAATGATGTAACAGGCGAAGCCGTGCTAAGAGCCACCAGGGATAGGGAGATGTGGAAAGCCATGATTGCCTATGTCCTGAAAAGACAGGGCACATAGAAAAAGAAGAAAAAGAAGATAGTAGGTTCAGTTGGGCACGATCTATGTGAGAAAGATTATGTTAATGAAATTCACTCCTCCAGAAATCTGGATACGGCATACTGCATGACATTCGAGTCAAAAACTCCATTATTAATACTTCAGTGTGTTTGGATATCAATCTAAAGACAGTGCAGAGGACCTGGAAAGAGTTTGATGAGTCTAATGGTGATTACGAAGGGACGACAACTCGGAAAACTCATTCTGATCGTTCTAATAAGAAATGAATTCCCGTGTTTTTTGTTGTCTCAGACTCAACGCAGAGGCCCACATGAAGTGCTTTTGGTCAAGGGTGGATAGCAGGAGCACCCGACCAGATATGGCCGCAGCATTCATTGGACGGGAGGATGGTAGTTTTATATATATATGCAGCATGGTTTCTGACGGGAAACAATTCCTGGCCTGCACAGAGAACAGATCTTTCTTCTTCATTTTTTTTAATCATATCACCCCGAGCATGGAGGTAACGCCACTGATGTGCAAGAGGCTACGTAAGAGTGAAAATATTGGAAAAGAGAAAACCGAAAACTACTTCCTAAACAGGGAACAATGGACGAGCCTCTTCACCTGTTCAATAGACGTAGGTGGCGTGTAAACCGGGCGATAGTGTAGTCTATCTACTCCAACTGAAGAAAAAAAGAAAAAAGGAGTGAAAAGATTGGAAAAGAGAAAACTGGAAACCACATCCTAAACAGGCAACAAGGGTTGAGCCTCTTAACTTGTTCAATAGACGTGGTTGGAGTGTAAACCGGGTGATAGTTTGGCTATCTACTCCAATTGAAGAAAAAAAAAGAAAACGGAGTGAAAAGATTGGAAAAGAGAAAACCGGAAACTACTTCCTAAACAGGGAACAAGGGATGACCCTCTTCACCTGGTCAATAGACGTGGGATTTCCATTTTTGCATCATTTAGACAAAAAATTATCAGTGGCAGCCTCTATATGTTTTACGCCCAATTTTTGTCAAAAATAATCTTTTTAAAAGACCGACTTTAGGGTCGAGTTATTCTTATTCTAATTAGAAACAATTCTTTCTTCTTTGTTTCTTAGCAAAAATTCAATCTATTTTTGGTGCAAGCTACGGAGGATCGGAATGATCCCCTGCAAAATTCAGAGTAATTAAAACCGCATACGTGGCATTTGATTGATAAACGCGCATTTATTTCATGTCGACACTTGAACTTTTCTTTAAACTTAATTGAAATTTAGTGTTGTATACCAATAAACAAACAAACAAGCATGTATATGAAAATATATAATAATATTTTTTATTGATGACGATGGACCGTGTAGCCTAGTGAACAGAGAGTGAGAGCGCGCTTCCAAGGGTTGACGGGGGGGTGTCGTATCTGTTGCTCCTTTGGTCTGGTCTGGCTCTCTGCCTGACTCTGTCTCTCTGCCCAGACTCGTCTGTCGTGAAATCCGTGCCCGAGGTCTTTTTATCTCCAAACCGGTACTTCCGATTTTTTGCCTCGCCTACGCACGCCCACGTAATTCTCAGAGACACCTGTTCTGTTTGCCTGTTGTAGCCATTTCCGCTACTGCCGGAAATAAGGTCAAACAACCATCCGTTCCTTTCAACGGCCGGGAAACGCCCCCGCTTCCTCACTTCCTCGGGTGGGCCTAGATTGTTATATTACATTAGTTCAGCAGAAGAATCTTGTTATCGCGAATCGAGCAGCAACATGTGAAATCTAAATGCGTATGAGATAATTTCACTTGAACTCTTAGTGCATCATTTAGAGGGTTCATGGATAGACAGTCAGTTAAGTGCCATTCGTGATACACGTTTTGGGAGTTCACGTCTCGAAAGAGACATGACAGACTGGTCAGAAGATTATCCCGCAGTAGGTTGCCATTGCTTTCTGCGGTAGACTGGTTGCCAGCCAAGGTTATAGAACACAATCTGTCCTGTTATTTGACTCATAGCTAGAAGTATAAGAGATGTATTATATTATGTAGTAATTAGTGGGGGATCGGTTTCCTATTGTTATGAAGTAATAAACTGATCCCCCACTTTAAGACCAGCAGTAGCCTTAAACATTATTCCAACTGTTATATTCAGTCAGTCAGTTAAGTGCCATACGTGATACACGCATGGGCGATCATGTCTCGAAAGAGACATGACTGACTGGGCAGAAGATTATCCCGCAGTAGGTTGCCATTGCTTCCTGCGGTAGATTGGTTGCCAGACGAGGCTATAGAACCCAATTTTCATAACTGGAGGGAGGAGACGGATTAATACCTTTGCCAAGGCGATTTGTGCAAGGAATTCAAATGGAATTCGACCTCGGCTCCCCGATATATCAGTTCTGAGTCGATACCCAATTCACCACAACGTATATCCTTGGATATACACTGTACAAGAACGTACTTTCTCTTGAAAAGAAAACTTATATTAATTACTGATATAAACATAGCAATTTACTTGTAAAGTGAATAATTTTTTTTAAGCCTTTTCACTAAAAAACAGATTCTGGTTCCTCACAGATTCTGTTCTTTATAATTGAACTGTTATCCTTTCTTGAGGGAACATAATGGAGTAGTTTACTGTTGCTGGCTTGGAGTTCAGTGTTATTCTTAGAATACTTTACGACATTTTGAGGTTAAAAGTTAAGAATAAGTTGTGACAAATTGACTCTTATTAATTGATATCTAACGAATTTATATATAAATATCGGACTCTAAAAAATTAATTTGGCATTAGCACATCCAGAATTAAGGTTACATACAAACACACACGCACACAAATATATATATATATATATATAGCCATCCGTAGACAGATCTGTTTCCCTGTACCACAGCTCATCAGTACGGTTAGACATCTGATTGCTTTTAACCCAGGATTAAAACACCACCGAAGTGACGTCAGTCGGCGATTCTACCTCTGAGCTATGGGCGCCCTATAGAAGGACGCACAGTTTTAGCTTAAGAAATATATATATATAATAACAATAATTATTACAATATTAATAGCAACAAAAATAATAGTGCATATACTAGTAATTGTTATACTATATTTACGTTCGTTCTGAAAAACCCACCGACAACGAACTTCTTACCCTGACGAGCCGAAGGGTGAAACCTAGGTAGGTTTGTTGGCTCTTACTTAGATTTATATATATATATATATATATATATATTTATAAATACTAACTCCCATAATTTTTAAGCCACACCAGTTTTTTAAAAGAAATTACATATTTCATATTATTTTTATTATCCAAGTGGATAATTCTAAACGAAAATAGAATCGTATTTTCGTTATTATTACTTTGCAAAATTCTATAAGGCATAGAAAAAAAAATGAACTTGTCCAAGTCACCCTAAATTTTCTTTATTTTTTTTTATTGCTGAAACTGCATTACAGGTAAGTATTAAGTATTTATAAATACGTTTGATGTACATGTTATAGTGTAGTGCAGTATTAACAAAAGAAGCATTCTATTTTCATTTACAATTAATCACTTGACAATAAATACTAAAAAAATATTATGAAATACATCATATTTTTAAAACACTGGAGTGGCTTAATAATTATGGCCAGTAGTGTATATATATATATATATATATATATATATATATATAATATAAATATTATACAATAAATAATTATTATATAATAAATATTATAGAGCTTGATATAATTATATAGTTAGGATTAATTGTACATTGCGACACGGAAATTTCTATGTTTCGAGATCGATTTTCATCATCAGGCAATGTTTGGTGTTGGTTGTGCAAATGATTTTCATTGGTTTGCTGTGTGTGTATGTAGGAAGATATATAGTTGTGTGTTTCTTTTGACCCATCAGAGCAAAGATTCACTTTGGCATTTGGCCCCAAATAATACATACTAACCAACTTTTTCTCTTTTTCTTTTTTTTTCTCCCTCATCCTACCTTTCTCTCTTCTTCCTTCCCCTTCTTAACGATCAAGATGCTAACCTGCCTTTAACCTGATATTATCATTTTCCCCTTTTTCCCTTTTTTCCTTTAGTTTTATTGCCTTTGATGTGATATTCTCATTTAATACCAAGTCTGTAGTTTTCACTTTCTTATAATTTTTGGTCTATTTACTTATTTGTTTTAAAAAATTTTTTATAAAAAGAAAAAAAATTTAAATAAATAATTTTGTTTCAATTTATTATGATAGTTCGTTTGTAATTATTTTTCTTTAAGCGCTTGTTGGTTATATGCATGTTATTTAATTTAGATTTTAACCATTTTCTAATTTGAACTATTTGCAATGTCTACATATGACATTTTTCTCAGTGCCTTTATTTAATAGATTTTTACTTTTAAGTGAAATCATAGTTTTTCATATAAACATAATGAACATGGTTCATTTAAGGATTTACATGTTTTAGCTTCTTTTACTATTTTCCATTTTAATGTGGGTGTTTTTTTCTGTTTTTTTTTTTTTAGATACCAATGATATTTCAATAAGGATGTTCTATTTATGTATTTGTTATTTTTAAATGAAGAGGTGTGCTGGTAAATCCGCTGTTTAAGAATATTTTTAGTGTTTTTACTCCCTGTGTAAATTTTTATATTATTTGAGTTTTCCTTTGAAGATATTTCGCCTTGATTGATTCCGTTAGGCACCTGTTTTCTATCGGGCAGTCTATAGGCTTTTTACAATTGCATTTTTCTTGTCTAAATTGTTATTTTCTGTTATCCGGTTGGTTTTATTAGTTTTGCTAAAGTTTTAAAATTATTATTATTGTGATGTTTTATGATTTTTTCTAGATTTTTCCTGCAGCTGTAACTTTATTTAATAGTTTTTTTTTTATTAAGGATCTTACTTAATAGACTTTTTACCCGGAAAGTGTTTTCTAATTGACGCAAGGAATTGTTTTCCCCAATTTACCACCAATCATCTGGTTGAAAGAAGATGTGTACCAGATGATATTTCTATTCTTATTTTTTCTTCGGGGATTACTTTTCTCGTTTACATATTTAATATCTGGGTTTTTGTATCCACTGTTTTTTAAGGCACTATTATAAAATTTACTAAGAAGTGTTTAAGAAGCATTGTAATTTTTAGAATAATGCCTAAAAGATTATTGGATTCAAAACCCAAATATCAAATATGTAAACGAGATAAGTAACCCCCGAAGAAAAAAAAAGAGAGAGAGAGAGATCGAAAAACCTGCTCTGATGAGTGATGGCATAACAACGATTTTTTTACAGAACTTCGAAGTCGGCATGAACCTGCTCAGTTAATTTTTGGGGGCATAAAACCTAATATATATATATATATATATATAATTTAAGTTATGCTAGACTTTCTAGGTGAAATAGCTCAATATCAGGGATATATACTGTAAATATAGAAGTAGACATAAAGGTGAACACCGAGTGGCGACAATCTCTTTCAATCACACATCAGGCCATGATGACTGAAGTCTAATATATTACCTTGACCGACAAAAATATGATTGACAAAAATATAATCCGCCCGTGAATAGTGGCGCTGGATTGTAACAACAAAGGCTTGAATGTCAATAGCCGACAAAGATACGATTGAACTCAATTAAGTAACAACCCCAAAAGCAGAAATGCGTAGGTATTTTGGGTTATATAATTCTAGGGTTTAGTTTTTGTACAATTTAACTGCACATCGTGATGTTGCTATAACTGACATTGGTTTATACAGAGACGATGATCCCATGATTGTATACAATTGCTCAAACTCTAAAGTTTATAGAATTCGTAAATTAATACATAGCCTAATGAAAAGTTTTAGTCTTAAAGTAATAGTACACTTAATCTAAAATATTGACTCCCTAAATGTTACTCTAGATTTGGCCAATAACGCATACTCACCTACTTAAAAGGTGTTGGGTATGACGGTAAACTGCATCTGGCCGCAAGGCCTCTAATTGACAGATTGTGAGGAGCATAGAACCATCTCTTAATTGCTGTTGTTCCCAGGTTCACCCTGACCCGGAGTGGTAGCACCTGTTATGGTCCCAAATATGGGCAAATAGTTAACCCCCAAACTGGGGTTAAAACACTATATAAAATAGACTTTTATAGAAAAATATACATTTTTGAAGGAAAAACAATTTACCAAGAATACATTTTTGATGGAAAAAATTATAGCCATAACTCATTTTTAAAGGAAAAAAAAGTTATTACCAGCATAACTTTTTTAATTCAAAACTAAGTCACCTTAAGTTTTATAAAATAAAAGAATAAAACCAATTTTTAATCGAAATCTGACTAAATCAACCGAACATTAAAAAATATCTTAAAAGCCCACCTTTTTGCCATTAAATATCTCACAGACGTTGATATGCCGTTAAACAAAACTCGAATCAAATCAACTACTTAAAATATAATGCTAACTCTATTTACATAAATCCTAAATCAAATCACCAACCGCCTATTATTAAACACATAATATATTCTGTTGAACACAGAAGAACCAACAATTATTTAACTGAAGATATTTTTAAAACACAGTGAATACAAAAATATTGCCCTAAAAAAACATCAGCTATAAATGTAATGACATTAAATATTATATTAATGATAAAAAATAATAATCGAAATGAAAAAAATAATTTGGTACACAGCCATTTAAACAAATGGTTTTAATAAGTAAAGGAATAAATTCCTGGTTCAGAAATACTTCCCAATTAATACCCCTTTAGAAAATGTCGAATAAGAATACACTGAAAATTAATTAAAGCTGCACTGATTATCTTGAAATGGGAATAAAAACACAAAATTAAAATCCGAAAACAATAGAACAAAATTAACAACAATGATACTAATATTTGTCTATATTTCTTAGATGAGGTAGTATTTGAACTATTTACATTATTCCGACTATTGTCCTTTGTTGCAATTTGTACGACGTTTAATAATAGATCATTCTATTTGTCTATATATCCGAGATAAGGTAGTATTTATATTATTTACATTATTCGGACTATTGTCCTCATCTTTGTTGGAATTTTTACGACGTTTCGGCAGTTGTACGCTCCGGCTTTCGTCAGGTGCTAGGAATTTCGAACCGAACCCTTTATTACAATTACTGGGGTATATCATCCTCATTCCTCCCGTAAAGACCGATTAGAAATCATGAGTTATCTCCCTCTAACCCAGCAAGTTACTTGTTCACCACTGATGTAGACTGGTATTGAATTTACAACTCAAAGAGTCAAATCAGGAACTAGCCACTGTCTATATCCACTGGACCATGTGTCATTAAGGACAAGAACAACTGAACTTTGGGGAATATAAACCTAATGTCCAATATTTCAATGTGAGCTCTGGTAAAAAAATACTAGAGGAAACCATTAATATAAAAAAATTGCAATAGAAATGGTAAAAAAGAGTTACTGAATAGTATAATAGTCCGAATAATGTAAGTATGTAAATAGTAATACTTGCAATTGTCGTAACCCAAATGAACTTCCTCTGCAAAACTAATATCTTACAAATCCTATAGTATACCAAACTACTACCTCCACAAAGAAAAACCAAGTGTTGACAAACAGTATATTGGAAGTACTAAGAACACTTTTACGGTTAGATTTTATCAGCATAAACTACCCTTTAATAATATAATCTATAGTAATTCAACATCTTTTTAAACACTATTGGCAATTGAATGCTGCTAATAAAACGCCTACATTAAAATGAAAGATATTAGCCAAAGGTAGAACATGTACATAATTACATAAAATATGTTTTCTTTGTTTACAAAAAATCCATATAATCAAATTCACAAAAAAATATCTTGATAAACCAGCATCATGAAATTACTATTATACTTAATGCCATCATAAGATTATCACTCTCTTATATATCTCTAAAATTATCCAAACTTATTTACTATTCGTCATAATCTATAAACCTACGCCTTTAGTTAAGTATATATACTTTAAATCTCAATATAATTAACTCATACATTACTGTTTACGCTTACGTTCACTACTAGTCATCTCAAAATCTACTAATTCTGTTTTTAAAATTTAACTTTATGGTTTTCATCTATTTCTTGAAAATTGTTACATTTTTCACATTAAGAAAATTCTTTAAGACAAATATTTTATCTTTTTATTAATGTTACTTTTTTATTTTTAATCCCTTCGCCTCTGAAAATAATACATTAGAAACAGTTTTTCCTAGTTTTCCTAATCAGTGTATGTATACGATCCCGAAATGAACCACATTTCACTGTCTGATGATGGTGTATTAAATAGCTTTTGAATTAGATTATGCTATTTTTTTTTTTTTTTTTTTTTTAATCATTTCACCCCGAGCAAGGCAGAAACGCCACTGATGTGCAGGGGGTTACATAAATGTAGAAAGATTAATTAGAAAAGAGTGAGGAGTACAAGCTAGTTAGAAAGGAACAATAGAAAACTGAGAAAGCAGGTGCAATGACAGGTACATGGGCGGAGAGAAAGGGAAGGTTATACAGGGGAGGGGAGAGAGAGCTAGAGGCCAGTGGTTAGTAGGTGAGTATTAACTTTGCTTTTAAATTTCTGGAGGTCGTAGCCGTCAGGAAAGCAAGAATACGGGAGTGAGTTCCACAGGCGGGAAGTGCGAGAGAGGAAGCTGCAGGAGTAGAATTGTCGTCTGCGTTTGGCTAACCTGACTGTGAATGGGTGGGACCCAGTTGCCAGTCTGGTTGAACGGGTAAACACCTGTTGAGGAGGCATCAGTGACTTAAGCTCATCCGAGCAGAAGCCATGAAAGTATTTATAGAAGAGACAGAGGGAGGCCACATTTCGACGATGGGAAAGTGGCTGCAGACGAGTCGCCAGATCAGTACCTATCACATTACAGACTCTCCTTTGGAGCTTGTCAAGAACACTGAGGAGAACGGCAGGGGCACCTGACCATAAATGGCAGCAGTACTCCATGCACGGACGGATGGTTGACTTGTATATATGCAGGATGGATTCAGGTGGAAAAAACATCCTGGATCGACATAGTGACCCAATCTTCTTAGCAGTAGATTTTGCTATGGATTCAATATAGTGCTTCCATTTGAGGTCTGAGGACAGGGTAAGTCCGAGGAGGCGTAGTGTATTACTCTCCGGGAGAATCATCTGGTCCATGCTTATGGGAGGCAGAAGAGGTTGCCTGTAATGGTTGACAGACAACAGCTTGGTCTTAGAGGAATTAAAGTTGACAAGCCACTTCTTGCCCCAGTTCACCACAGAGTGTAGATCCCGCTCAAGGTCAGCAGCGAGATTATGTCTGTCCGCCACGACAGGTTTCTTACTGGAGCGGGAGTATATTGTAGTGTCATCTGCGTAGATGCCTACTTGGGACCTGATCTCATCTGGGAGGTCGTTGATGAAAATAAGGAAGAGCGTTGGGCCCAGGATAGAGCCTTGTGGGACACCAGCATTCGTGCTGTAGGACGAAGAGGCACGCCCATTCAGAACGACCTTCATTTTGCGGTTATTTAAGAAAGATTGGATTAGGTCAAGCAGGCGACCGGTAATACCGTAACCGCGTAGTTTGCATAGGAGGCCAGGGTGCCAAACCCTGTCGAAAGCCTTGGAGATATCCAGAGCAACCGCGCGAGCCTCGTCAGACTCATCAAGGGCCTGTAGCATGTACTCCGTTACAGTAGTTAGCAGGTCGGCTGTGGACCTGTCAAATCGGAATCCATATTGCCTGTCGGAGAACAGCTTGTGGGCGGTGAGATGATGAACTATTTCAGCATTTATTATAGCCTCGAACACTTTCCCGAATATTGGTAGGAGACTGATAGGGCGATAGTTGGATGGGTCCGAGGGTTCACCACAATTCTTAAAGACAGGAACGACTGAGGAGAATTTCCAGCATGCAGGAAAGCAGGAAGCAGAAAGGCAGTAGTTAAACAGTTTAGAGAGGACAGGGGAAAGTTCTGGGGCACACCTCTTAAGGACTATCACCGGGATTCCATCGTCTCCACACGCCTTATGGGGGTCGAGTTTTGAAATTACTCTGGATACTATTGTCGGGGTAATATACACGTCATGCAGTTTGGCCTCAGTTCTAATAGGGAAGTCGGGTGGGTGCACTCCGGACGAGTCGAGTGTGGAGTTGGATGAGAATCTGCGGGCAAAGCACTCAGCTTTCTCAGCAGATGACGTGAGAACGTCAAATCCATGGATTAAAGGAGGTATTGAGGATTTCCTATTGTTGAGCACTCGTTTACAAATCCTCCAATAGTCCTTGGAGCCGAACTTGCGGTCAGCTAAGTGCTGTCGCATTCTCTCCGCAAACAACTGTTTGGCGTCATTTAGAGTTCTCTTGCACTCACTGCGAGCGGATGTGAACAGGCGCCTATTGTGATCAGTTGGCTGTCTCTGGAATAGATGGAAGTAATGGTTCCTGTGGGCAATGGCGGCTGAGCAGGCTGGAGAGAACCACGGAGGGGAATGAGGTTTTAAGCAATACTTCCTGGTGGGTATGAAGGCATCAATGCCAGCTTTCACCCATGACGAGACCTCAGAGGCACAGTCATCAACTGATAGGTCAAACACTTTTCCCCAAGGGACGTCGCAGAGGAAATCGCGAAAGGCTTCCCAGTCAGCTTTTTGGTAGAGGTAGGAGGTTCTATGAGTAGGGGGATCCTGGGGGGAGTGAGATTGGAAAGAAATACTGAGGGAGACTACAGCGTGGTCGGAGTTGCCGAGAGGGCAAAGCTGCGAGACTTGACAGGCGTCGGGCGCAGAGGTGAAACATATATCTAGCAGTGAGGAATGACCCGAGGGTGTGCTTGGGAAGCGAGTGGGGAAGTCCACCACTTGCGTAAGGGATTGGGAAATAGCAAAGTTCATGGCGTGAGTGCCCGCCGAATCAGTAACAGCGTTTTCAAGCCACTCAGAGTGATGGGCATTGAGGTCTCCAAATACAAATATGTGGGCAAATGGGTGATAGGTAATAGCCTTATCTATGTCGTCGGCAATGCTATCTAGTAGGGAGCAGTCAGGAGAGGAGGGAGAACGGTAAAGGAAGAATAGGTAGCTAACCGAACTGAGGAGAGACAAGCGGAGACATATGTATTGGTGGTCAGTAGATTCGAGTGAAGTCACCCTAGTTATGGGGAGGTGTTCGCTGACATAAACACCCAGCCCATGCATGTGGACAGTAGAATCCTTCCTTAAAAGGGGAAGATAACCAGGGATGAAGAGGTCAGAGGAGGGAATAGTTGAGTTGAGGTTAGTTTCGCAGAGCGCGAGGATGTCAGGGGACTTTTCATGCAGGAACGCTTCTACACTAGCAAAGTTAGTACGAATGCCTCGGATATTAGTGAAGGAGAGGTTAATGGGCTTAGGTGGTTTGGATTTAGCTGGTTTAGGGTCATTTCTGTTTTGTCTTGTCATGTTTTTGGTTTATAGAAAGGGACCTAGGGTAGAGGATACAGGCGGTCATTACCCACGATCTGAGCTGGGAGGGAGACTGGCTAGGGCTGTAACAAGGTGTGGCCTCGGGGTTGCCCACCGAAAGCGCTTGCAGGGACACCTATCCATGCGCGACATGGCACTACAAGAACCCCGATATTATACAACTGTTGATCAGAGCAGCCGCTCTTGACGCTACGCAAGAGTTAGGGCTCCTAACTACCAGTCGGAAGCAGCAACCAGGAAACTGCCAACCCGGTACCCTCACAGTGATGAGCCATTGCCACCAACCGGCCAGATCGCAGGAAACTCACGGAAGCACCAGTACCAAGGTCTGAAGAGAGAGAAGTGAAAACCGGAAACCACATCCTAAACAGGAAACAAGGAACGAGCCTCTACTCCAGTTCAATAGACGTGGGAGGAGTATAGACCGGGCGATAGTGTGACCTATCTACTCCTATTAAAAAAAAAACAAAAAAACAAAAAAAAAAAAAAAACAAACGAACACGAACAATCCTTTGAAAAAAAAAAAAAACACAAACTTACAAAAGTGGAGTTTAACTAAGTTTTAACTTAGTTAAAGTCCAAATGAACTCCAAAAAGGGGGGGGGGAGAACAAAAACATAGATATATATATAAAAACAAAAAAAAAAAAAAAACAAACGGAAAATACCTCACAGTTTAACACAGGAAATTTGAATTAAGATTCATTCTTCAATTCTTGCTTTTCCCAAATATCAAAGCGAGTCGGCCTGCTAGGTAAATTCCCATTCAAAGAACAACACGTGGCATGGAGCTGTAATGGCTGCTGATAACTTGGCCAAAGTAGCTTCGCATAACAGAATAAATATAAATTTCAAACTTTTTTTTTCCCTCCTAAATGAAGCATGAACTCCAAAAAGGGGGGGGGAGAACAAAAACATAGATATATATATAAAAACAAAAAAAAAAAAAAAAAAACAAACGGAAAATACCTCACAGTTTAACACAGGAAATTTGAATTAAGATTCATTCTTCAATTCTTGCTTTTCCCAAATATCAAAGCGAGTCGGCCTGCTAGGTAAATTCCCATTCAAAGAACAACACGTGGCATGGAGCTGTAATGGCTGCTGATAACTTGGCCAAAGTAGCTTCGCATAACAGAATAAATATAAATTTCAAACTTTTTTTTTTCCCTCCTAAATGAAGCATGAACTCCAAAAAAGGGGGGGGGAGAACAAAAACATAGATATATATATAAAAACAAAAAAAAAAAAAAAAAAACAAACGGAAAATACCTCACAGTTTAACACAGGAAATTTGAATTAAGATTCATTCTTCAATTCTTGCTTTTCCCAAATATCAAAGCGAGTCGGCCTGCTAGGTAAATTCCCATTCAAAGAACAACACGTGGCATGGAGCTGTAATGGCTGCTGATAACTTGGCCAAAGTAGCTTCGCATAACAGAATAAATATAAATTTCAAACTTTTTTTTTTTCCCTCCTAAATGAAGCATGAACTCCAAAAAAGGGGGGGGAGAACAAAAACATAGATATATATATAAAAACAAAAAAAAAAAAAAAAACAAACGGAAAATACCTCACAGTTTAACACAGGAAATTTGAATTAAGATTCATTCTTCAATTCTTGCTTTTCCCAAATATCAAAGCGAGTCGGCCTGCTAGGTAAATTCCCATTCAAAGAACAACACGTGGCATGGAGCTGTAATGGCTGCTGATAACTTGGCCAAAGTAGCTTCGCATAACAGAATAAATATAAATTTCAAACTTTTTTTTTTTCCCTCCTAAATGAAGCATGAACTCCAAAAAAGGGGGGGGGGAGAACAAAAACATAGATATATATATAAAAACAAAAAAAAAAAAAAAAAAAAAAACAAACGGAAAATACCTCACAGTTTAACACAGGAAATTTGAATTAAGATTCATTCTTCAATTCTTGCTTTTCCCAAATATCAAAGCGAGTCGGCCTGCTAGGTAAATTCCCATTCAAAGAACAACACGTGGCATGGAGCTGTAATGGCTGCTGATCATAACAATAAATAAATATATATACTTTTCGACTGGACGCTCGTGTCCTAGGGGTAGAATCGCCGACTGCACGCCAATTCCGTCGGGTTTCTGTCCCGGCTTAAGCAAATGACCGGAGTCTAAGCCGTACTCATGAGCTGTAATACAGCGAAACAGATCTGCCTGCGAATGACTATAGTGTATCTATATTGAAATTCTTTCTACTACCACACCAATATACAATTATTTTAAAAAGGATAATTTTTCATTAAAAAAGATACACAAGTATCTCTATTAAAAAGAGAAAAATAAAAAATAAGAGGGAATAAGATATAATTTTTAATTAAATTTATAGAACGCTTTCAGTTTCCTGAAATTGATTGACAGAGAAACATATACGGACTTAAATAAAAGCTCTAAATATCAGCGCTTTGTATTTTCTAAAACCGGATATTTCCTTCCAAATGTTTATCACTTTTAGGCCAAACACTATTTGTTAACTGAATGGTGTCTGTTGTGAAAAGAATCCACTTCAGTCTGGCGTATATATTTCTATTGATAGATACGAAATGAAGAAAAACTGATAGATAGATAGATAGATAGATAGATAGATAGATAGATAGACAGATAGATAGATAGATAGATAGATAGATAGATAGATAGATAGATTATGAAGAATGTCTAATTAATACATATATATATAGAGAGAGAGCGGGGAAGAGATAGATAGATAGATAGATAGATAGATAGATAGATAGATAGATAGATAGATAGATAGATAGATTATGAAGAATATCTAATAGATAGATAGATAGATAGATAGATTATGAATATCTAATAGATAGATAGATAGAGAGATAGATAGATATATAGATATATAGATAGATAGGTATGAATAATGAGTTAATACCACAGTACAAAAACACCGACCAGAGTAAACACAATTTTATGTTGATTTAACATAAGCTACCTTTCGGCGAACGCTTCCATGGTAAAGCTTTGGCCAAAAGACACACACACACACACACACACACACACACAGATATATATATATATATATATATATATATATATATAATATTTCGAGGCAGCAAATACTTGTCTAAACACATACTGTTAAATATATATGAGACAATGAATGTCTTTTATGTTTAATCATGAGCCGTTCTAAACGTCGTATTTTGGCTTTAATTTCAGTTGGAAAGGAAGACAAAAATTCTCCAACATTTGGATAATTTTTTATTCAGTTGGATCTAAGCTTTCGGCTCACATCTTCATCTTTTAAAAAATTATCCAAATTTTGGAGAATTTTTGTCTTTATTTTCACCTGAAATTAAAGCCAAAATACGATGTTTAGAACGGCTCATGATTAAACATAATAGACATTCATTGTCTCATATATTTAACAACATATGTTTAGAAAAATATTTTCTGCCTCTATACAGTAATATATATATATATATATATATATATATATATATATATATATATATATATATATCCAGGGTTAAAAAGCAATCGGAATCTAACCGTACTGATGAGCTGTGATACAGTGAAACGGATCTGTGTGCGGAAGACTATATATATATATATATATATATATAGTTCTGTTAATACATTGGGCAATGTTTTATTAACACCGGAAAGATATTTATGTATCTGTGTTTACCTGCTTGTATAACTGGATGTATATTTATTGAATTCATACATATATATGTATGTGTATGTGTTAGAGAAACCAATATACGGACCTGAATTGCTACAAATTCTCATATAGTGAATTGTATTGAAAAAATCTGTATATTATAAAATGTTACTTATTCTTTTGAAGATGAACAGCGTTTTACTTTGATATTTCTTAATATCGGTCGAATTTCTATTAGAGACGTTTACAACTTTTTATAATTTGTCATATTTCAAGCTTGTTTGTGAGAATCTAATTCATAAGTATTGTCTTTTAAATTTACGTTGACGAAAACAACTCCAAGACTGACACCTACATTTTCTCCTTCAATTTCTTTGGCGTCTTTTTTGCTCTCACAAATCCGCAGCGTTGAATTACGTTATCTAAGCAGATGGGGAAATAATGTTTTTTAATATGAGTAGCAAATAAGTGTTTCAATCAAATCCCAATCAATCTATCTATCTATCTATCTATCTATCTATCTATCTATCTATCTATCTATCTATCTATCTGTGTCTATCTATCTATCTATCTATCTATCTATCTATCTATCTATCTATCTATCTATCTATCTATCTATCTGTGTCTGCTCTATCTATCTATCTATCTATCTATCTATCTATCTATCTATCTATCAAAGACATTTTCGTATCTATCTATCTATCTATCTATCTATCTATCTATCTATCTCAATATATTCATATACTCTCTATGTTTATCTATCTATCTATCTATCTATCTATCTATCTATCTATCTATCTATCTATCTATTTCAGTCTGTCCGTATCTATCTATCTATCTATCTATCTATCTATCTATCTATCTATCTATCTATCTCAGTCTGTCCGTATCTATCTATCTATCTATCTATCTATCTATCTATCTATCTATCTATCTATCTATCTGATATGGCAGCATTAATAAGAAAGAAGCCACTCAAAGAATAGCTAATATTGTTCAGAACGAGGAGATTGACTGATTTCGTTATTGTCTGAATAGAAGCCAATATTTCGACTAAATGCATATTTAGAAAGCTTACAGCCCTTGCATTTTCATTAATATTTGGATCAAATTCTCTTTACGGTTCCAAAATTGGACTCATGTTTGCATTTGTAACATCTGCGTCTATTCTATTTTCCAAATTTATCGTTCTGTCAGTTCAACCTATTCAGTTGCTTAAAACCAGAACACGCACTACTACTTTGGAGAAATCGAATCACCTGCATTTCCTCTGTAGTCCAAATATAAAGAAAGAATTCCACACAGGAATATGTTTCCCAAAATCTTCCACATTTTAAAACAAACACCAACTTAACGTTAAACTTACAAAGTTTTTTTTTATAGTTTTTTTTATCTATCGCCAGAAAAATATCAGAAACATTTACCCATTTATCCATACTACACATAACTTTAATCATACTCATTATGAATATTAATCCCTGTTGTAGAGTAGCTGGCACCCTTGCAGCATTCTCACTGATGAAATGGCCTATGGCTGACATGGTCTTATAAGTAAAGAACAGTTGTATTCGAGGCGTATCTTTCGAGTGTCATTCGAGTAAAATTTGGACTGATTACTTCGGCGACCATCGCTGTCTAAAACCCACTTTTCACTGTTGGAAATACTGTCTTGTCTGTCCTTTTAACTATTCTACTGTTCTACAAATATTTGTTTAACATCTGATATTGTGCTGAATAATATCGCAGCACACTTTCAACTCTGCAGCAATCTATATTATGGAATGGCCTATAAGCTGAAATGGTCTCAAGGGGTAATAGTCGAGTGTCATTCGACTAATACTCGGACAGTTTACTTCGCTGACTGTTGCGATCTAAACACTTCTTCCGTGTGTTGTAAGTTTTGTCTTGCCTGTTATTGTAAATAGTGCGTTGTTCTGTGTGAATCCGTTTAGCAGCGATTATTTTATTGAATAATACAGCCGCACCCTCTATGTATCGTATCCACCTCGGCGATACAAGAATTGATTTTCCCTTAAGCTTTTGTGTTCGATGATCTTCTTTAGAATGAAAAAAAATGCTTTTATTTCTTTATTGTAGACATCGAATATTAATCACAAATTGTTAAAAGTGGCTCTGTTTCATGATAAATCAACAAAAGAAACTAACACTAATAACAGTGGCAAACTCTGTGTTTCATCGTAAAACGTGTTCGGTTAGCAAAATTCTTGTCAGCCTGAGGTCAGTTGTTGGTGGTAGGGATTTCCCTGATACATGGGGAGGAATTGACCATTACTCTACGACTCTGAATCAATGCCTGTTGGTAGGGGCAAATGTTACACATTTGGATGGTCTTGTGTTTTCTTTAGATTCATGGTACCCGAAGTTACGTTCGCGTTAGTGACTGTAACGTTCTCGATTAAAATTCTCACTCGGCCCTCCGAATTCTCGTTCTGAGCATCTAGGTACTCGAATTTTCTCATGTGATCTGAAAAAACTGTGTTTAATCGTGAACATACATTCTGCCTTTTTCTATGTGCCGTGTCCTTTCAGGTGGTTGGGGGGTTTTCTTTCCTCCAAATTGCTGTCCTTTGTAGCTCTTGATAAATAGTATAATTTTATTGTTTCTATTTAACCTTGTTCCGTCATCCCTATACTGAAGCTCCCTAAGTATTTCATGCGCTGTTTACCCCTCTCCCTCTTGCCTCCAATCTGTTCTGGGGATAAATGATTTTCCAAGCGTTCATTCCTTATTTTAAGCCTAGAAATTCCAAATATCTCGATGTGAATATCAGTGACTTTTTTTTTGCATTTCCTCAAAAAGTAGAAATTGCTCACATGTTGGGTCCATGGTTTACTTAGCATCCTCCTGTAAAACTTCATTTCTTCTTTATCAAGTTTTCTCGCCATATTAATCTCTAATGTGATAGATCCCGATTTGGCAGCTCAAATAAAGTCACTTTGTCACCGGCGCAGTGTGGCTACCCTTGGTCTCTTCTACAAATACTTTCACGGCTTCTGCTCTGATGAACTTAGCTTGGGGCTATATGACTATTTAAAAAAAAAAAGAATTTCTATACTATTACAATGTGGGTATAAAATGGGGGATCAGTTCTACATTACAATCAATATATAAACTGATCCCTCACTTTATGGCCAGTCATCCGTCTCTTACCATCCGCCTGTGCATTGAATACTGCTGCCATATCTGGTCTGGTGCTCCTACTATCCACCTAGATGTCCTTGACAAAATCCAACGGAGAATCTGTAATGTGATCGATCCCGACTTGGCAGCACAGATACAGTTACTTTCCCACCGGCGCAATGTGGCTTCCCTATGTCTCTTCTACAAATACTTTCACGGCTTCTGCTCCGATGAAGTTAGCTCACCGTAAATGTAAAATCAATAGTCATCTCCTAACTCACTAACCTGCATCTTCCCTCTCATGCTTCTTTCTCCGTCCACTGCACTTTCATCAGTATTCTCATCTTTCTCTTAACCCACTTCCTGACGCCTCCTATAACCTGTCACTCTTTCTCATAACTTTTTTTTCTGTGTAAACTCCTGGGACGATATGATTATAAAAAAATTATTTATCTCATTCTTTTCATA
Organism: Ascarosepion bandense; assembly: GCA_037127315.1. Taxonomy (NCBI): domain Eukaryota; kingdom Metazoa; phylum Mollusca; class Cephalopoda; order Sepiida; family Sepiidae; genus Ascarosepion; species Ascarosepion bandense. The sequence continues at coordinate 879,005 of JBBBDQ010001348.1, forward strand.
TCTATCTATCTATCTATCTATCTATCTATCTATCTATCTATCTATCTATCTATCTATCTATCTATCTATCTCGGTCTGTTCATTATCTATCTATCTATCTCGGTCTGTTTGTTATCTATCTATCTATCTATCTATCTATCTATCTATCTATCTATCTCGTCTGTTCATATCTATCTATCTATCTATCTATCTATCTATCTATCTATCTATCTATGTCTGTTCATTATCTATCTATCTATCTATCTATCTATCTATCTATCTATCTATCTATCTGCAGTCTGCTTTTATTTATCTTTCGACATATTAAAACATATTTAAATGTAAAAACAATAGTCATCTCCTATCTCACTAACTTGCATCATCTCTTTCTCTCTCTCTCTCTCTCTCTCTCTCTCTCATATGCTCCTTTCTCTATCTACTCCACTCTCATCAGTATTCTCATCCTTCTCTTACTCACTTATTGTCACCCCCTATAACCTGTTACTATTCCCTTCTATGTAACCCCTTGCAAAACAGTGGCAGTAAAATGCCTTGCTTGAGCCGATTTATTATAAAAACATCTATTTACCTCATTTTTTTCATATCTATCTATCTATCTATCTATCTATCTATCTATCTATCTATCTATCTATCTACAGAGTGTTTTTATTTATCTTTCGACATATTAAGACATATTTAAATGTCAATAGTTATCTCCTATCTCACTAACTTGCAACCCCTCTCTCTCATGTTCTTTTCTCCATCCACTCCACTCTCATCGGTATTTTCAGCCTTATCTTACCCACTTCCTGACACCCCCTATATATATATATATATATATATACGACCTCAAAGCATCAGCGGACAAGGCCGAGTTCTTTGCTCGCAGATTCTCATCCAACTCCACATCTGACTCATCTGCAGTACCCGCAACCGACTTCTCTATTAGAACTGAGGCTAAACTGAACGATGTATACATTACCCACTCGCCTTATGGGAGTCAAGTTTTGATATTACTCGAGATATTAATCTCGAGTAATATCAAAACTTGACTCCCATAAGGCGAGTGGAGATGGTGGATTCTCTCTATGGATTCTCTCTTAACTCAATAACTACTGCCTCTCTGCTTCCTGTTTTTCTGCATGCTGGATATCCTCTTCTGTCATTCCTGTATTTAAGAACTCGGGTGAACCTTCGGAAATATAGATCTATCAGCCTTCTACCAATTTTCGGGAATGTTTTCGAGGCCATTATTTATGCTGAAATAGTTCAAACTCTTACTGCCCATAAACTATTCTCAGACAGGCAGTATGACTTCCGCTTCGCCAGGTCCACGGCCGACATGCTAACGACCATCACGGAGTACATGTTCCAGGCCCTTGTGTCTCGTGCTGTTGCCCTTGACATTCAAAAGCCTTTTGACGGGATTTGACACACTGGCCTTCTATGCAAGCTACGGTGTTACAGTATTACCGGACGCTTGCTTGATCTAATCCAATCTTTTCTATATAACCGCATAATGAAGATCGTCTTGAATGGGCATATATATATATATATATATTAAATTCATTTATTGTTTCTCTAATAAAGAGTAATGTATCGGGTGTTCATTGAAGATACACAAGACATTGAAAAATTTTTCTTTCATTGATTATTAATCTTATAATATTAATGAAATTTTTGAATGAAATCAAATATAATTAAAATGTAACATTGTTGAAAAAGAAAGATTCAATGTTGTTTTAAAAGAGGTTTCTTGTTCCTTTAATATTAATTGTAGTAATTAGATCTGTGAGATGTGTATTTGTGTTTGTTGTTGTCATTGTGAAATGCACAATGAAATTGAACAACTGTCGACATGTGCAACAACACAAAAATCCATACATACACTACAACATCCTCACATACGCATTCAACACAAATGAAATATATACATACACAGGGTAAAATAAAGTAATGCCGTTTAAAATGCGTGCGCCATCTTGCAACACCTAGCATTTTAAGAAGTACCAAAATAAAAAAACTCGGCTGCAACCACTCTCTCACCGGCGTGACATGGCTTCCCTCTGCCTCTTCTATAAATACTTTCACGGCTTCTGCTCCGATGAACTCAGGTCAATGGTGCCGCCTAGGTACGAATTTACACGAGATATTAGATTAGCAACTAGCTCCCACCCTTTTACAGTGAAACAGATAAGATGTAACGGTAATTTCTAATCCAACAGTTTCTTTTCTCGCGCTTCCCGCCTGTGAAATTCCCTTCCACATGCCTGCTTCCCCGACAGCTACAATCTCCAGGAGTTTAAATGTAAAGTCAATAGACACCTCCTAACACACTAACTTAATCTATTCTCTCAAACGCTCTCACCAACTAACCAACCCTCATTCTCGGTATTCTTACCCGTATCTCACCCTCCTTCTGACATTTCCTATATCTAACCATCCTTTCTCATCACTTCTCCCCTATTGAACCCCCTGTCTAATAGTGGCAGTGGAATGCCTTGCTCGGGGTGAAACGATTACAAAAAACAATTTGGTTTTTATGATTTATCTACCTTTTACAGGTTATTCAAACGAACCAAATTTTTTAGACTGTTATCCTCATCTTCGTTGCCATATTCACAATATTTCGCCCGTTGTACGCTCCAGCCTTTATCAAATGATTGAAATTTCGAACCAACACTTTATTTTGTTCAGCGTGGTAAATTGTTCTAGTCCCATGAATCATGTCTCTTCCAGATATCTCAGTATCAATCACCTTTTTTTGAATTTGCTGTTTAGGTTTTTGTTCAATTCTACTGTAGCCAGGTATTGAACTCGAAATTTTGAAGCAAGTCGCTTTTATTCACTGTGCTGTGTGTCGTGAACATGTAAAAAAAGACGAGGACAACCGTCCAAATAATATAAATAGTGTAAATAAATAGTGTAAAAAATTACAATACCCTATCTCAGAAACATAGACAAATATCTTTATATCATTATTTTTTTGGAAATAATACCGAATTTACTTGTAAAATATTTACTAATTAACCCATAGATGAAAGAATAAGGATAGATTTATATCTTTCCTGGGGTTACTTTCTCGTAAGTGAATATAAAAACATTACTGGACTTGGCACTCCTAGTCTTTATTCGTTACACCAATCGCAAATACAAGCTTACAGCACCCGAACTTTTCAAGTGACGATCCAAGTATTTACTGACCAGGTTCGACGTTATTTAACTTCGGTGATCGTATGAGAACCGGTGATTCAACGCGATCTCGCCGTAAGCCTAACTGTCCATTAAGCACTTTACCCCAGACTAATACATGGTAGCAGCGCAAATTGATATGTCTGACCGACAGACCATTACCTTTCTGCGTTTTGTTCCGTGAGTGTTTCCTATCTTAGTCTACGGTAATTTCCGCCCAGCTCTCGGCAGCGCTACGATACACTTTACCGCCTCAAGTTCAGTGTTAAGCTGAGTCCAAAAAAAAATCACCAATGCGAATTCCATTATTCTCTGGAGCAGGTATGAACTTATCACTTTCTAAAACCAAAGAAAGGTTTGTCAACATTTCACTTCGCTTCTCAAATCTTACAATACACGCATAAGGAATTTGGAGTTTTTAAAACTAATTCCATATAGTTCTAAATTACTCGTTCCCACATCCCTTTATATCATTGTTTACTGTTTATCTGATCAATATATGTGCGTGGATTCTTTTAATATCTTTTATTCACAAAGGCTTTCTGCATTTAAATTACTTTCTCTAAACTATCCTTCAGTTGTGAAAGTTGCGCTGGTTAAATTATATAAATATAAAATAACTAGCAGTATAGCCCACCGTTGCTCGGATGTAATGAAAGCCTTAAAACTGATCCATGGTCCTGGAGCTCAGACTCAGCCTAAGGAATATTTGAAATAAAAAAATAATTGCAACAATTTACCAATCGCACCTAGTATATATATATATATATATATATATATATATATATATATATATATATATATATTAGCAGTATAGCCCACCGTTGCTCGGATGTAATGAAAGCTTTAAAACTAATCCATGGTCCTGGAGCTCAGACTCAGCCTAAAGAATATTTGTGTGAAGTTTGGTTAGAATCGCATAAAAATTGTGGATTTGTATAAAGGACATAAAGACAGAAAAACAGACACACACACAAACATCTTGCCTTTTATATATATATATATTATCGATTTTCTGCACTATTGTAAGAACTGAAACCACTCCTTCTATAACCCGATTTTTTCGATTATCGATTTTCGATATTTGTCGGGGGTGCCTCGACACAAAGCCTAGCTAAGAACACTCGCAGACGCTTATAGTACAACTGTGTAAATTTTCAAGAAAATCAGTTCAGCCGTTTCGGAGTCTATAGGTAACGGACACACACACAGACACACACACAGACAAAGTTCCATTTATAAATAAGTTTAGATATAAACTTACTTTTTGAAAATTTCATGATTTTATATAAACAGTAAATTATATTTAATCTTATTTAAAATAGATAAGTGAATATATTTGGAAGAAGTTGATGTTTCCAATTATTATCAAGTTTTTTAGTTCTTACGGAACGAAGGATTTAGATTTATGACACTAAATTTTCTCAAACTTCTTCTTCTACTATGTGCCTTGTTCTTTTCATGACGTAGGCGATCATGGCCACCCACGTCTCCCTATCTCCGGTGGCTCTTATCGCTCTTTCTCCTGTAACACTACACAATCCCGTTCTGTGATCCAGCTGCTCAGGCCAGTCAAATATCCGCTGCTTTCCACTGTCTCTTTTTCTCTCTATCTGGCCTGTTAGTATCAGGTTCTTCAAGCCCTCCTTCCTCATTGCATGTCCCAGGAACTTTAGCTGTCTCTTCCTGATGCTCAGTATTAATTTTCCCTTTCGTTTCCAAAACCTCATCATTGCTCACATGCACGATCCATGATATTCGCAGCAGCCTTCTGTAGAACCACATTTCAGTTGCTTCAATTTTTTCCTTTATCTTTGATGATATTGTCCAGCATTCACGGTCATATTGAAGAACTGGCATCACATAGCAATCCAGCACTCTCTTCTTAGTTTCTAGTGACTAATGTAGTGTAAAATTGAGAGTTCAATATAAGTATTTGAAAAATGAAAGCATTTCACGTGGAGTTTCCTTAAAACATCAAAATAACCAAACAGATTGGTAGCCAAAAGGTTCAAGCAATTCAATGATTGTGCAGGTAATGCATATGATAAAAAGAAAACTCATGGAAAGAACATACATATCGATATAAATGTTGATCTACATGTAGATTTTATTAGAAATAATACTTTAAATACTAAAGCTCTTCAAAACACAACCACGGGTAACGAATTTTCTTTTTTAAATCTTACACCCCGAGCAAGGCGGTAACGCCACTGATGTGCAGGAGGCTACAGAAGAGTAAAAAGATTAAGTAGAAGAGAATGAAGAGGAAAACGAACCAGTTAGAAAGTAGCAAGAGAAGGATGAGAATACAGGTGTGATGACAGTTGCAAAGGTGGAGAGAAAGGAAAGGATATACGGTGTGGTGAAAGAACTAGAGTCAAGTGGTTAAGAGATGAGTATTGACATTGCATTTAAATTCCTGGAGCTTGTAGCCATTAAGAAAGCAAGAATATGGAAGCAAGTTCCACAAGCGGGAAGTGTAAGAGAAGAAGCGGCAAGAGTATAACTGTCGTCTGCGTTTGGTTAATCTAACTGTGAATGGTTGGGACCCAGTTTCCAATCTGGTTGCACGAGTAAATACCTGTTGCAGAGGCACAAGTGAGTTAAGTTCGTTGGAGCAGAAGCCATGAAAGTATTTATAGAACAGACAAAAGAGGCCACATCTTGTCGAATTGAGGAGAAGAAAATTCAAGCGTCGAAAAGAATTGTTCAAATCTACCAAAATAATGAACTGATTATATAAATATTAATTTAACAGAATATCACCCAATTCCGTTATCGTATTTTAGGGAAAAAATAGCGTTTTTATAATATTTTTATTTTTTAAATTATCTGCTGGTTGTAAATATTATTATAGTTAAAAAATTTTGGCTGATCGCCTGATTCGAAAGATAGATTCGGGACAATTTTAGTTTCCATGGATTGCTTGAAACCGCCATGTTGGACTGTCTCTAAAAATCAGGCAAAGAAGTTCATCGGGAACACCAATTCACAAGCAGTACAGAACAATTCGCATTGTCGACATTAATTCAAAACTATCATTCCCAATGTCCTGAGGAAAGATTAAGAAACAAAAGGGCTCAACAATAATTTGGTTTTTCGTAATATAAAGTCTATTTTGTATATCTCAAAAATTCTTGCGTCAACTTATTGTCTGTAAATATTTTGACCAAGAAGGCGGCCATCTTTTATTTTGAATATTTTACGTGCAAGGCACGAGTGAACTTATTTCGTTAGTAAGTCATATTGATTTTTTTAAAATTTTTGTCAGTGTTGGACTCTTTTTTGTTTCAACTATACACCCACCGATTACAGACTCTAATGGTTGCCTTTAACTTTTATGGAGACAACGTTTGTTATTGTTATTAATTTATAATTCTTTCAGGTTCGTCTTCCCAAATTGCCAGTAATAGAAATTATATATATATATAATTCCGGATTCATTGAAACCAACCAAACGATTTGTCTGTTAACGATTATTAATATGATGGAATGTTTTAATATAGGTTTTAACTCATGTATGACAATAAAATGCATTCAGCGGCAAGGATTCTGATAGGGCGATTGGAAGTTCTAAGAAGCATGGCGAAACCTCTTAACTGCTCTTGCTCCCAGGTCCCGCACAAATCCGTGGTAGTCGCATCTTTTAGGCACCCAGCTACGGGAAAATAGTGAACACCCCAAACAAAAAGAAAATACTATGAAAGTATAAAAATCCATTTTATAATATAGATAACAGCTATACATTTTTATATAAAAAAAATAATTAACCATTATCTCCTGTTTTTGTTTATAAAAATATCTCCCCAAGCAAAGCATTTTACTGCCCCTGTCGGGTTAGGAGAACATTGTACACAACTTATTATAAGATGATTTTTTTTATTTTTTTAATCATTTAATCCCTCTTTACTGCCACTGGTGCACAGGGAATTGCATAGGAGAAAAGTTATGAGAAAGAGTGACTGGTTATAGGGGTGTCAGGAATTGGGTAAGAGAAGGATGAGAATACTGATGAGAGTTGGGTGGACGGAGAAAGGAGCATGAGAGAGAGGATGTAGGTTAGTGAGATAAGAGATGACTACTGACTTTACATATAAATTCATGAATATTGTAGCTGTCATGGAAGCAAGTAAATGAAATGGAATTCCACAGGGAAGTGCGAGAATAGAAGCTAATGGAGTAGAATTTGCGTTTACATTTTATCGGTTTCACAGTAAAAGGGTGGGACCTAGTTGCTGATCTTGTGTCTCGTGTAAATTAATATTTAGGGGGCACCAGTGAGCTAAGTCCATCAGAGCAGAAGTCGTGAAAGTATTTGTAGAAGAGACACAGGAAACCACATTGCCCAGTCAGACATGTCTCCAGAGACATGATTGAATAAAGCTTGTTACACGTATGCCACTTAACTGACTAAGTGAATATAATAGTTGAAAAGATGATTAAGGCTTCCACTGTGCACAAATTGGGGGATCAGTTTTACATTCTTATGAAGTCATAAATTGATCCCCCACTTATTACTACTTAATAATATAATACATCTCTTCCGCCTCTAGCTATGAGTTAAATTACAGGACAGATTTGGGTCTATAATGAAAGTAATGGCAACCTACTGCGGGATAATCTTCTGCCCAGTCAATCGTGTCTCTTTCGAGACATGATCGACCAAAGCGTGTGTCACCTATAGCACTTAACTGACTGAAAAGACGAGATAGTGAAAGACAAATAGGAAAATCAGTAGAAAGGGTCTCAAACTTTTTTGTACATAACTAATAATTTCACCAGGTTTTAGAGGCGTAATTAATAACGATGCCTTTAAACAAAGATTCACATCGACAAACTTATAATTTCACATTTAGGGGGCGTTGGCTATGCTTGTTTGATATCCTTTTACTAAATGTAACCGCGATCACTATATTTGAATCAGAATCACAAGGTTGAATGAAAGATAAATGTGTTAATATATTTATGGAGAAGAATTACATCAATTCTGATGATTTGAAATAATATTTATGATTGAAAGTTATGCATGAAGTTCTTCCTTTGGACGTGTGTTTAGGAGTTTAGATTTTTAAAATGAAACCAGTGGGATTCGCTGTGAGTGTTTACATTTGTAGTAACTGAACGGAAATTATGGCTTTGTTTTTTCTTTTCTTTTTTTCTTGTCGACAAATAAATGAGGAAAGGAAACAGTCAATTAGTGTGTTGTGAAAGAGAGAGAGAGAGAGAGAGAGGGAGAGAGAAAGTGAGAGAATGGGATAAAGATATGTCGCGAGATATCCAGTTGTCTACTTGTGACACTATGTGATGTGCTTTCCTTGTCAG